>JAXQQM020081765.1:92500-155000 GCA_034641835.2 Pinus albicaulis | reverse complement strand
GTATAGATATATATGAAGTTTATATGGACATAAATTAGTTAACATAAATTTTCAAATAATTTATTGAAATCCGTTATTGAAATATTTTTTGAGATTTAAATATTTCATTCACACATTTTTTTAACTTGTAATTACCTTATATTCATTTTAATGGAGAGACGAACTTACACATGCTTTCATACCGAATAGATTGTAGAATAAGCCTCTCAACTCAATGAACATGTGAACTCAACAAAATAATATTACTTTACAAAAAATGATATCTCTACAATTTTTTTTAATCGGTTAAAATTACCCGATGATATACCTTATCACGACTTGACTTAACTTTTTAATGCTATTTATTTTTATTATTATAATATAACTTTTTTAATGCTATTTATTTTTGTTATTATAATATCCCATCTCATCTTTTCCAGAACCAAATTAGAAATTAAAATAAAAAAGATGGATATACCTTTTCATTTATACATTACACAAAAAAATGCACCATGAGGAAGCGGGTATCGAGTTTAATTGAGTTGGATAATCCGCTTGATACAAATGGAGGACGGAGCTTATTTGATAAAATAGATGTAACTAAACCAGCAAGAATATTTTTGAAAGTTTACTTAAAATAGTGCAATAAGTAGAGGTCGAGATGAAAAACAACTAATATGCCTTTTTGCTTTTGCTTTTGTACATGTGCGTAAAGAACCATAATATCTATTTCCTTGATCCTAATATCTATTTCTTTACGCCAACGGTTAGATAGATGTAGGTTCCAGAATCTTTTTTACTATAGTGTTTGTTGATATATCGCTGTTTGTTGTTGATTGATAGGTGAGTTATTGGTTATCAACGCGATATTCATATCCCTATTAACGCGGTATTGATAAGTCAGGTATTCACAGGATACGCAGCCAGATATGCCCCGATATGCGATCTTCCCCTAACGCGAGCCATTTCCGACAACTATCTCCTCCAATACGCGGGTTCATTTTTGGCTATTCGAGCAATTTTGCCGGATACGCTGGTTATTTCTGGGCAATGCGAAATAGTTTTCCTCGATATGCGAATTCTCCGTGTCAAACGCGACTTATCCTTGCCGGATATGCGACTTATCATCCCGTATACGCGTGTTATCAGTCGGAGATAACCGGGAGATGATAACCGCGCACGATCTCAGCATAGATAGGCAGAAATAAGTAGCAAATTCCGGCACTCGCTCGCCGGGAAATAACTAACTCGCAGCATAACCGGCAATGGTCACTGGCGTATACGGATTCTGGGGTGGTTCGCGCCAGAGGAAAATCCCATATTCAGCATAGACATTTCGCATACCAGGCGTTTCGCAGCTGATAATGGCCAGCTAATTATCTCCCCATTGCAGATAATCATGGCGATGGTAATTATCACACGAATTATCAGAGAAAGGAGCCGTGGCCATTGTAATTCACATTGCCGGTGAAAACCATATCTTCTGAAACCCAAAGAACTACCTGATCCGATGGCCTATTATTATCCTCTCAAACCCAAAGAAATGCCTGATATGATGGCCTGTTATTATGCGTATCGCCCTCCTATCTGCGATCTGCAACCAGCGGCCTTTGCATCATCCCTCGCATACGGTCCCTTTTTCCCAAATCGAAGGACGCGTTTCAGGTCCGATATTACTAAAAAAAGGGTCCCTGCAGTTCCACACTGGCAAGCACATATTGCCCAAGGGTGTTAGCACTTTAAGCTGGCACCTAGTTCATTCGCATTTCAAAATTCTCTGGATATCTAGGGTTTGGACATTCTTGTTTTATCTGCGTTGTTTGCTGCTTCAGCGTCAGCTTCTCTCGGAATGTACGGAATTTTGCGACCGTGTTGCGGACTTGAAATTCAAATCTTAATTTTCCTTTTCGGTCTCTGGAGATCTCGAAATAAATATTCGACTCATCCCTTTACGCCATCAATATATGTTGCCTTTTATTTACTCTTCCTCGCCAAAGATTCAAGCGCACATGGTCTGAGGTTTATGGCTGCTGCTGCACATGGCCTGAGCCTATGGTTTATGCACCCATTCCTGCAAACTTTGGGACACCTACTTCTCAGTGATCGAGTGGGGCATGTTGGAATCCAGTCATGATACTCCACGCCATGAACATACAACATCAAATCCATCCAATACTTCTCTTAATCTAAATGAGAAAACACACGGTAGTTTTCATACATCTTTAAAAACAATTCCACCTCTGTTTTTAGTAGTCACTAACCACATAGTTACATACTCAATTTATAGCCATGCTATGTGACGCTAGGGAGGACCTCCTATTATAATTATAGAACATCTCTTTTATAAAATAATAAGAGTAAGACAATTATATTTACATGGTCTTTTTTATAACCTATAGTATTTTGAGATGTCTTTCCTTTTTTTGTTTTTTAACTTTTATATTCATTTTCATGAAGTAATATGGGCCATACCACTCTTAATCATAATAATGTTTATGTTATACATTTTTATTGATGCCTTTCTTCCTTTGATTTTTTAGTTTTTAATTTCGGTTTTTCCAAGTCATCGTAATTAGTAAATCTTACCAAGCAATCTTGGCAAACCCGCCTAGTCTATAGGATGTTTTCTTAGCAAAATGTCCCCAGATGAAAAGGAAAATGATAAAAATAAAATTACCAATGATCATTAATCTACAATAATGATCAATTTCCCAACACATAGTATAGATATTAAAAAAATGAATGAAACATTTAACAAGATGAAACACATAAAAATGAAACATATATAACCCATAAATATAAAATTCTATGATTGAGAGAAAATGATAAAAAATAAAATTACCACCATCATTTATCTATTATAATAATGATCAATGCCCAATACATAATATATAGATATTAAAAAATTAACGAAACATTAACAAGATGTAGAAATGCTCTAAAATGAACCAGACTCTAACCTCATAAGTATAAAATTTACGATGAATACGAACTTTTAAATAGATATGTTTCCATCTACCCAACCCACCCAGCGTAGGTAACCACTAGGGAGGATCTCCTGTGTGGTTGTGTGAGCTAACCAACCTCTTTTCTCCTTTTGTTTTCAAGAGTTACGTATCCATTCATAGCCTTTTTTTTCTTCCTCCATTGCTTTTAGGTTGTATGTTTCCATCTAGCCCGCACCCCTCATAGGGAATCACTAGTAAACAATTTCTCCTATTGTTTTAGCTTGACACCCAACACCCATATGACACGTAAGTGATTCATGTGAAAACCGGTCTCACCGGAAATCCCATTCAAGGCTCTAGTTAGTTTCATTTGGACATCTAGACTAATCATATGAAAATGGGTTATTAGATGTGAGGTACAAGAGCCTCCTTTAAATAATGTGTTTCTCATTAAATGTTTAATGTAAGTATACCATGGATCTTAGTTTGAATTAAATGAGTGCTTCTATTTTCACCACATTTTTATTCCTATGCTCTCACCTTACTTTTTCTCTTCACTCCAATGTGATGCCCAGTGAATACCTTTATTTCCTTTCGTCTAAGAAGTGGCACAAATAGGAGGATCGACTGGCATTGCATCTTTGTGGTAACCCATACTTCAAAGCCTTTCCATATCTTCCTTATATTCTACATCCCATATTTAGGTTGATTTCTTTATCTATCACCTTTACTAGTTCTTGTTTTTTCACATTATTTAGTATGGCCCTCAAAACCCTCTTTCCCATTCACGATAAAAAGAAAAAAATTGGTAGATGAAATGAAAACCACAAGGAAAACTAGAGCCTTAGTTATAGTCTCATTATCCCTCACCCACTTCAATGCCAATGCCCTCGTATATTTGAATAAAATAAACTTTGCATTATTCATTCGCCTCAACGATAAATGGAGTGATTCACATTTAGGTGCCCCTCTTTGTAGGAAAGACAATTTCTTATTTTATGAATATGTACAAGAGTGAAGAAAAATGAAAAGGAACACACAAACATAAGTAAAAAATATGTATTATAGTTATATAAAATAAAACATGGTTACTAAATTATATTATAATGGGATTGTCACGTTTGATTGAGGTTGGGAGATGGGGAGAAAGTCTAGATTCACACCAAAAAATACTCATCATAGATCAATTAATTAGACTCACGAAGGGTCTCTCTCTTCACCAAGAGTTCAAGGCAACTCTCATGGGTTGGGGATGGTGATACGAAATATTTAATAAAAGTGGTCTCAAGCCACCAGTGTGAGAACATAAAAACAAGAGTTATGTAGATATCTCATAGCACGCCACATATGCCTAACATAAGTAACATATTGACATGCATTTGGGGGTGGATGGACCATGTGGCACTCTAGGTCAACAAGTAGATGCCCATGAGTGACATCAACATGATGTCATTAGTGACATCACTAGAATGTTAGAAATTTGTATACAACCAAAGGAAGTTACATTATAATGGAAATAGAGGGAAAATATTATTATTTTACCATGAACAAAGAAAACAATGGATCTTGAGACAACACTAACAACTCAAACAACACATTCACATACATTGCACATTGATCTCTAAGTCAACAATTTTCAAGATCCAAAGTTGTCCCTTTCTACTATTAGCTATCCTTTGAACAATGCAGAGTACAAGAGGCTGAACCCCGAACATTCATATCCAGCCAACAATATTTTCAAGAAAAATTCCATGTAGTCGCTTTCACTATGTCTTCTATCCTTTTTAAAACAATGACAAAGTGTAGGAGGTTGAGCCCTCCACCCCATGACAGAGAGCCTCAGTAACTTTTTGAAAGCATGTCATTAGTGTACAACTAGGCACATATCTATGATACTTACTGAGAATGACTTTATTTCTAAACTTCAAATAAGGAAAATATAGTGTAATTTCCATCCAATTTGATTCTTTCCAAGTAACAGTAGGTCTAGCTTCTGGAACTTGTTACCATTCTATTACGCTCTCAATTTTTCTTGTGTCGAATGGCCAAATTTATGGAGTATTAGAAAACATCATATCCAGAGAAGGTCACATCCTCATCCAAATTTCACCCACCCTGAAATTTAGATCTTGGTGTGGGGATGCTACACATATCCGCTAATCAAAGAGACTATCATATCCAGTATAAGGTCTACATCATCCTTCCTCCAAATTTCTTCCTTTTTCATTTGGTAGCATGTTATGTCTACTCACCTATCAAAAACCTTCACATCCTTACTAAAGATATATCGTGCAATTAAATTACATATAGAGTTATAAGAGGTTGAAAAGAAGGTCATGTGCAAGAGTTTATGCCACTTGCTATTCCTTCTTCTAAATTGGCTCCAAGTTTCCTGATTAAAATTGCAGCATCAACCATTAAAGAAGTATTGTCTTCTATTTTAGGCCAAGATGGATGCAAATTGTTTTGTGAATTTTTTATTACCTTCATGATATATATGAATGACCAAAGTAAATTTTCGACCTTTGCTATATATGTCTCACATACCATTAATTTTGGGCTTCCCACTCCTCCTCTTTGGCCCAGACATTGGTTTTTTTGTTTAAGTTTTGTTTTTGGAGGTGGTATGAGGTGGCATGGAGTGACATTAGATATGGAATATATATTTTCTTTTATTTCTCGTTTTCAATAGATATTGGTCCATAAATACACATGGCTTTGTAGTGGATTAATTATAACATGGATCATAAGTTGAATTGGATGAAATTCTAAACTTTTCACCATATTCTTGTTCCCATCGTCCACTCTCTTGGTTGTTATCACTTTCTACTTCCAATGTGACTATTCTTGAGTACTTTAATTCTCTAGAAGGCACAAACAAGAGGTTCTAATTGAAATTGCATGTCTGTAGTAATATATATCTTTAAGGGTTTTCTGCATATCTCCCATATATTCACATATCTCCATATTTCGTTTATTTACTGATATGTGGGATTTATTAGTTCTCCTTTTTTTCTCATTATTTATTTTTTCAAAACCTTTCTCCTCTTAATGTTAAAATGAAAAAATTGCAGGCATAATGAAACAAAATGGAAGAACTAGAGCTCTCAGCCCTAGTCCACTAACGCCTATCCCCACACGCTCAGCTAATTTCTTGAATAAAAGAAACTTGGATTATCTGCATCCCAAAAGAGAAATGGAATGATTCATATTTAGGTGGCCTTATTTTCTAGGAGAAGAATTATTTAGTTTTATGAATATGTAGATAAATGTGAAGAATAAGTAAAATCACAACACAAAAAAATAAAAACATTTATTATATTTATACTATTAATAAAGTGCATGGTTACTAAACTATATTATACGGGATTGAGACTTCAATGAGGCTTTGGAAATGGGGTTATGATACACTGGTTTTCTTAAAAAGTGGTTTATTGCCACTATGTTAAAATATAACAAACAAGAGTTTTGCTGTGGTAGGTAAGCATGGCCACACATGCCTCAACACGGCAACATATCGAGATGAAGTTGAGCTCCATGCATGGATGATATACCGCATTAGAGATCATCATGATGTCATTAGTGACGAATCACGCTAGAATTTTTGAAAATTTTAGTGCAACAAACAAAAGAAAGTAGTCTTGATGAAGTGGAAAAGAGGGAAGATATTATTATTTTAAGCTGAAAAAATAAAAGCAATGGATCATGTGACAACACTATCAACTCAACCGACACATTTCCCTAAAATGTACATTAATCTCTAAGTCAACAAAATTTTCACGAATAAATGTATGGAGTCTCTTTCACTATTATCTATCCTTTCAAAACACGATGCTAAGTATAGAGGCTCTCCAAGAGCAAAAGGTTACTAATCTCTGCATCAACAAAAAATTTTCATGAAAAATCCATGTAGTTTATTTCACTATCCTTGTCCTTTTAAAACCATGACTAAGCATAGAAGGTAAAACCCTCCACCCCATGTAAATTTGGAAAACATGTCATTAGTGGAAATGAGGAAAATGTCTATGATAGCTATTGAAAGATTGAATTATTTCAAATCACAAAAGGAACATCTCGTAAAATTGTCCACCCAATTTAAAGATTTGCGCAGGAGTTCCAGCAGCGTTCTGGGAGTTTTTTTCCATTCCCCAAACATATGATTTCCCTTAATTTATTTTCTGGTGTGTGATGTCCAATGTATCCAACATTAGAGATGTCATATCTAGATACTGTCACATCATCTAAATGTCACCCAAATTTACATCTAGGTGTGGGATGTTAAATACAAGTCATATAGCAGAGGCCAGTATCCTTGTCCAAATTTCTCCTTTGTATTTTGTAGAACATGTTATGTCTTCTACCTACTCAAACCTTTCACAATCTCTAACATAATGCTATTCACTAGACATAGAGACACCAAGTAGGCTAAAAAGAAGGACATGCAAGAGTTTACGATACTTTTTCGAACCCTCTTTTCTAAACTGGCTCCAAGTTTTGTTACAAATTGAAAACTAGGTTGAAACTCCACCTTTGACAAGCCGCATGTCGGAGAGGATATTTTCCCGTTGGATTCTCTCTTTTCGAGAGGTACAATATTGGACCCAACATCATATTATTCAAACAAGGCTAAGTTATGATCTTTGAATTTCTTATTCACACACGTGGAAATTGTCAAGGTCGATCTCAATAAATGCGGTGCTCAACAGTTCTTCAAGAGATGTGTTTCGACACTTAAACGACGATATAAATAGTATTGATCTCCCTCCTCATTATATCACTCATCAGTAACAATAAAATTTTTTTTAATAGGTTAAAAATAAGGATTTGACAAACAATTCTAAAACTTTCAAATATATGCACCTCCAGGTAGAACAAATTGGCACAATAGTTTAATCTCGAGTCAAATGGAAGGGATAGGGGATAGAGTAGGTCGTAGTTTTATATAAAAGTATATTTGGGTCTCGCAAGCCTCAAATGGCACCCTCGCAAAAGAATGAAAAAATGTTATATTAGTGGAGAGGGTAGGTAGGGAATGAAAGAAAAATAAATATGAAGAAACATGAAATTTATTCCAAAGTTCATCCTCAAGGACTTACATATATTTTTGGTTGTGCAAAGGAAAAAAATCAAAATACAAAGGTGTTTCTGTCATAAGGTTCAGGGAATTAATACTTATTAGAGACATATTTTTACATATCATATGTCATATTCTAACACCCTATGTCTCGAACTCGTACCCCGCTTGATATTCATTTACCCAACCCCACCATCCACTCGCATCCCTTCATCAGCTAAACCTCCTCCACCTTTAGTCCCATCTCCGCCACCTCCATCTCATCTCCGATCGAACCACGACTCATTTATGCCACATCCTCCAAAAGTTAACGTCGGGGGCGACTTTTTGGTTTCCCAAGCCGTCCCATCTCCGCTACATGATGAACCCTCTACCATTTCACTCACTCCACTTCACTTACCACCAAGACCCTTCCGTGAAAAGCTATTTCAATCGGGTGGTAAAACCATGCTCTTGACCATTATATCTCGCCACACCCGTTGCGCCTCGAGGACCACTTCCTTGTCACCTCTTTCCAATCACCTACACTCCCACCCATGGAAAATTCTTTAGGCTAATACTCGTAGAGAGCTAATTTTCCATGGTCGAAGAAAAGATTTCGCCAATTTCCATTTATTTATAAAGTGTCATTTGCCTAAATTTTACAATATAAAATTATTTTACCCTTAAAAATCGCCAACGTTATATAGAAAATATATATAATATCATTATAAATTTGAAGACTTTACAAATACATCAACATTTATACTTTTCATATTAGGGGATTAGTGAGACTCGCCAATTTTTTAAACTTCATTCCATCCTTAAAATTTTTCCCTCGGCTTCTCGCCTAAAGACACATTAAACAATCTAATGTTTAGGTCATCACCGAATGGGACCGCACCATGTCAAATCTGAAACCCCCACCATTCTATTAAACTAAATTTCCCCACCTATTTCAAAGTTTACACTACTTCGATGTTTCTCTTTTGTAAAATTTTATTATAGTTGAGGAAGCCAACGTACACCAAAAATATGACAAAAAAATCTTCAAATAATTCGTAGATGAACTAGAATTCCGCTTCTTCGCGCCTCCTGCAGTTCTCTTACCCACCGTAAAAATTCCTTTTCTTTTTCTCGCTCTTCTCTAATACCATGAATTTTCAATTCCGCTTTCTTTTTCAAAGGAGAAATAATGCCTCCAAGGAAGGAGCATCGCCCATTTAACCCAATGGTTCACCCTCATGTGGACTCGACCATGTGGCCCCGGGCCGACAGTGACTTTGTACACATGAAACCGATTCATAATCTGGCTTTGGTTTGATGTTTAATTCTATTACGCATTGTGAGTAGGACTTCAGATTCTTGAATTTATGTTTCAAAGAATCCCTAATTTGTGCAAGAGTGTGATCAACGTGTTGAGTCAAATATCCCATAAACCAATCTAATGCACGACCTTCGAACACCATAGCTAGTTGGACTCTCTTGAGATATTCAATGTTAACATTTTTCGCAGTCCATACTGCATTAGAAAAAAACCAAAACGTATCCATGCCCTCATCTCCCACACCCTTGAAGGTGGGTAGCTTCATATGCAAAGCCATATATCCTTCTGGAGGTGGTGATGGTGGGGTAGGAGATGTCTTACCCCTGTGCAAGTTCGACTGTGGAGTAGCCAAAGGGATAGCTCCAGTGCATGTAGCCTCAATGATTTATGTATCAATATTTGAAGAGTTTCCCTGAGGGTTTTATACAAATCTGTCTCCTCTCTGATTAACCTAATAATATTTTTCATTTCGCGTAGTGCTTGTTGGGTGTGGAGCCTGATGTTTCATCTTGATTTAGAGATTCTTGTTTTAGTCAGATGTACACCCGAGGAAAACTATACACCCCTGCAGAGGGGGGTTGCGGGGGGAGGCTAAACCCCCGGCTAGGGGGTCTAGGGGCCAGCGGTCCCTTGGCGGGGGTTTCGGGGTCAAAACCCCCAAAGCTAAAAACAAATGTAAAATTTCCTTGTAAAAGTATAGTAATTTCTAGTCAATCTGGATCTTTCATTAGGTGGATGATCTGACGGTAGAAGTTATGTTTAGTTTAGGGTATTTTTCCTTAGAAGGAAACCCCTCACTTTGTATGAGAGTATTGTATTTCGGCTTTGTATTTTCTGAGTATTCTGAGAGCGAGAAATAGATAGGGAGACTGTGAGAGAGAACAGAGGATATTACAACGAATATGATGTAGGTTGTATCTCTTCATTTTGATGGATAATAGAAAGGCAGGACTGACTGTTCGGGGTGGACATAGCCCAAACTGGGCGAACCACGTATATCTGTGTCTCTCTGGTTTTATGTGTTTTCTATGCTTGTGTTTTCCACATATTTTATGTGTTTCATTGCTCTCTAATATTTAATTTTCTAACAGTGCTTTCTAGCTTATATGGGTTCATTCACTCATTGTGGCTGCACAAAACACCCTTTTCACATAATAGCATCGTAATCAATAAAGGTAGAGAGCGTATGAATTTACCTCTTAGTCCCTTGAAGAACCTTCTTTCCGCTTAGGAATATGACACAACTAATCTACTACAAATTCTATCACAAACCCACCCAAGATGTTGTCAACCCAATGGTCTACAGTCTGGGTGATGGAATTATCAATCTGTTCTAACTGTTAGATTAATTCAGGTATCCACTGAGTGACCTTATCGTTCTTCTAGCAGGTTTGGAATTTAGCTAATATTGACAACCACTTCTGTAATTTGTGCAGAAAAATCACAAATAAGATCTCATGAACCTCTATGAAGATATAATTTTGTTTCCAAACTTCAGCAAATAGTTTCTTACTTATGTTTTCCTTAAGGGAAAATTATTGGATTTGCTTCACAAACCAGTCTTCTAATTTTAGCTTTGATAGCTGCCACACCACCCAATCTCTCTCAAAATGATCCATGTCTTGGCAAAATAACCATTTGTTGGCTTGAGGGGTCATGACCCAAGTTCAGAGTAAGGTTAGCCAACAAAATCCTCTTACTATTGGCCCTTTCGGAAGTGACCTACTTGAACAAGTAAACGTCTCACCCGAAGCAGTATGGGGGGGTGTTGGAACCATGTTTCCACACCTTGAGAGAGAATTAAATTATGTGGTTTTATTCAGATCTAAAAGAATAGAGGTTTGACCTTCGCAACATAATTCCTAACCATAAACCCTAACTAGGCAGATTTAGGTCATTTTATGCAGGTTATCCAGCATGCGCATAGATAAAGGTCTCATAATCCATTCAATAGACTTAATGCCTAACATTCAGGTCCAACAGTAATAGATCTACTCATTTAACATTAGTCTAAGGTAGAAGAAAGTTGCGCAAATAATCCAAACATAGATAGCACAATAAACGGAAATAACATATAAAAATAGATCATAAAGCAGAATACAGATGCATTTGACACTCAAAATTCTTTCGAAAATGTTCCTTTATTCATTCACAGTTTAGATCTTCCTTACAATACTTTCATTCTACCCACACACAGCCAGCGGGGTCCACACACAACAAGACTAAGGTCCCTGGGCATATAGCCAACAAGAACCTTCTAAACCTAGACAAGTTCACTTTTGAGCTTAGAAAATCATATCAAAACTTAGTTCAGACTTACTACTACTTAATCGACTCGATCTAGACTCCTATTTATATATTTAGCTTGCGCTCATCTAAGGTTCACAAACGGTGGTTTGCAGACCCTATTTATACCCTTTTTCCCATTACAACTCATGAGGGGCTTTCACCCGCCCCAAAGAACCTTGGCCTGTTCTTTTCTTAGCGTGCATGACTTAAATTAAAAAAAAATACTATGTTTTTATCCCAAATTCCAGTCCTAAGGCACCCTGCTCCAACACTGAGGATGAGTCTATTTGAGGCATTGTACATGTGAAGTTGTAATACACCCATCATTTACAATGATCTAATGAAAAAAATATTGATTGGACTAGACATGTTAGCATAAATCGAACAAGAAATGAAGGTGATAAAAATGAATCTAAAGGCAACACAGGAAAATTAGAAAATATATGCAGATAAAAGTAGGTTGTTTAAGCAGCTTTACGTTGGGGAGTAGGTGTACTTGCACTTCAAGCCCAAGAAGAGCTCCTTATGGATTGGATTTTGTGTCGAGCTGGCACCTCGATTTTTTGTACCTTTCAATATTCTTGAAAGGATTGGACCAATAGTCTATCAACTTGCACTGCCTCCAATAGTGAAAGTCCATGATGTTTTCCACGTGTCATTCCTTAAGAAGTATGTTAAAATATGTTGATCATGTGATTGTCTGGTCTATATTGCAGGTGGAGCCAAATGAAGAATTCTAGTTGGGACCTCAGTGTATATTGCAGATAAAGGTGCTCGTGCTCTAGAACCAAGCAATCGAGTAGGTTAAAGGGAGGTTGAAGCACTTTGGGCTTGATGAAGCTACATGGGAGATGACAGATCAGATGTAGGCTATGTATCCTTCTCTATTCGCTAGTTGAATGAATGTCATTGATATATGTTTTGGTATATATCTTGGTATTATGTTTTCGTACATGTACATATGTGTATGGATGTAAATACCGCCATGAGCTGTGTTATAAAGCTACAATAAGTAGTATGGGTGTCATGTCATTATGGTTGTCATATTGTTATGTTTCCATGATGGTTTTCTTCTCAGTAAGTTGATCATTGTAAACACTACAACAAGAGAAGTTATAAAGCTCCATAGGAAGTATTTTTTGCTTCCAAAATTCTTGTTGGTTTTAGGTGTTGTTGAACACCAAGGATAGTGTTCCCCCAAGGGGGAGGGCTCTGCAAAATCCCTAGAGAAAATTACATGTAAATAAAATTTAATAAAGGAAAAATAATGTCCAGGGTTATGGAAACCTATTCCAAGCTGAATGTTGGGAAAAAAATCCTAGTGTGGGTGTTAATTTGGTTTATTATGGCTAATGAAATTGGAAAAGGAAATGGAAAAATCTTTGGAATCTGTATCTTTGGAAATTTTTTTATGAAAAATAATGGAAATTAGGAGAAAAGGAAGGTAAAAATTCAAAGGTTGCATGTGAGGATAAAAATGAAGGAAAATAATTGAAAATTTAGGAAAAAGTAGCCACATTAATAAAAGGGCTTATGAGGATGAGTTGGTACCCTTTTTCCAGCTCAGTTTTGGATCTGTCTCTTTATTCTCTCTCACACACACTCCTGGAAAATTAGAGTTTCTTGGAGCACTTCAGTGTTAGATTAAGAATGGAAAAGAACAAAAAGAGGAAGCAAAAGATCAAGCAAGGAAGATCACGATCAAGAAGCTACAACGTGTCTACTTGCATGTATCAATTTGCATGTGTGATTTCCTTGCCATATTTGGCATGCATGCTTATACACGTGTGTTCTTGGTTCTCTTGCTATCATTAGCATGGGTTTTTCCAGTTGTGACAATGTTATTTTGCCTTGCCTTGTCATTTTCGGATAGCCATGATGTGATGGGTTCTCATGTTTTGCTTAGTATGGATTTCAAGATGGATTCAAAACTGAGTGAGGTGGATCTATGAATGAATGAACACATGGCCTAGTGATCCCTAGACCAAACTGTGGATTGCAGTAAATCCACTAGCCTAGTAACCCATTAAATAGACTGTGGTTTGCGATAAATCCAAATATTCTATGACCCGTGGGCCTAGGAATCCTGAACTGGTGAATCACGGGATAAAGCCTAAAGGTGGTTTTCCTTGATCATGCATAGGAATCTTTGGTCGGTGAATGGCAGGATATAAGGTAAAGCCTGAAGGGTGGTGTCTTGATTATGGCTTATTGATCCCTGGATCAAACTATGGATTGCGTTAAAGGCTACATACTAGGAGGTTGTAAAATTACTCACTTATAGGTGGATAAACCCAGTGGCATCCATTCTTGTTTAGGGCCTAGTGATCCAGTGAGGATTGCAGTAAAGCCTAATTTTATAGATGGCAGTGAGGTGGTTTAGCCTTGGGAAGCCCTAGTTTATTTTTGGTTTTGAATCCGACATTCATGCTTGGAATATGGCACAGGGGTGATTGGCTAAAGAGAGATTTGGTTCAACCAATCTATGGTTGGGTGGAGTGTTGAAGTCCAAAACCTAGTTGTCTTTTGCATTCATTAATAAGAGTTCCTTTTCATGGTATTTTATGTGAAAATGTATTGGTTCATAAGTGGAATTTATGGCTATTTTATTCCTATTATTTCTATTGTTTATATGTTGGTTATGAGTATGTTTTATGACAATGATGATGTATGGCTCTCATTATGTTTTGATATATAAATGAATGAACAATGAATATATGACCTTATAGATTATAATGCAGCTAATGTGATAATAAATCAATACTTCTTAGCAACCCCTATTCTCAGATATTTTATTATGACCTGTAGAATGCACATTTCTGACATGTTTGAAAAAATTCCCGTCAAGGCTAGTAGGGGTCCTGTCAAGTCATTTTTCAAGTATTTTCATTTGTATCATTTTTTCAATGTTAATTTTCATTTCTGGAAGTTTCATGGAGTTCTAGGAGGTGGCTCGGGTCCTGATCCTGAAAAAGTGGCAGAAAATCAAGAGTTGTTGGCATAGAAATAATTGGAAAAGTCCCCGATTGCAGGCATTCCCTTGCTATGGGAGTGACTGGAGGGTTCCAATTGTATGCATACCCATGTCATGGGAGAAACTAAAGCTATAAAGTGGTAAAATGTGAGTTTGTCTCAGGGGTTGATCACCTGGAAGGGTTGTATGGCTCCTAAGGGTTTTGTAGCATGTGTAGAAGGTCATACTGGTTGTGTTGTATTGGTTACACTTCCTTGACTGTAAATGGGGATTTAAATCAGATCAAAGTAGCATCTTGTCACATGTTTACACCGAAAGATTGGTTAACTTGGGTAAATGTGGGAGGAGGGTGTTACACCAAGGCTTGGCAAAGATAGGCTAGAAAAACTCGAGGTGAGAAAAGAAGGTGACTAAATGCTGGAAAGTGACTCCTCCTCTATGCTCTATGTTGCCCTAGAAATATGCACCACTCACTAGAAATAATTCCCCTTTGAGGCCCCTATAATGCTCAAAAAATTCTACCAAATAAATCTTTGCCTCTCCTCAATAAACCGAGAAAAAACTAGAAAGGGTTGGGCCTAATTCCAACCTTCAAAATTTTCCCTGATTTGCACATGCTCCTCTGAACTGATGGGTAATTCAGCCCACCTTTAAATATCACCTCTCACCCCCTACAAAATTATGGTAGATGCTAGAAAATTCTTCCTCTGGATGCCCCCACAAATCCCAACTCCATTCAATCCAAAATGTGCAGCTACCCAACTCCCACATGTAGCCTAAAAGAACCCCTGTGCATGCCCACAAAACTCCTGAGATGGTGAGAATTTTACAAAAAAAACTCCATAGATATATGCCCCATCAAAATTCCAAATCTTAAACAAAAAATTATCCCGCTGCTCTCCCAGAAGCCCAATAAATGTGCTGCTCCATAACTAGCTCTCTGAGGAAGTGCTTATTCCCCTAATTGGGCCCAATCTACTGTAATAATCCCATGAATTTCCCAATAAAACCACTCGAACAACTCCCCAAGTAGTTTATATCTCCTCCTTGCGATGGAACTCAAATTCCACTAATGGTAGGTTGAGATTTTCACGTGAAAATATCGTGTGGTGGACAACACCTACAGAATTGGCTCAATGGCTCAAGTATGCTAGGTGAGTGTAAATTTCAAAGGCTCAAAAGCCCCAAAATGATGCATATTTACCCTACTTATACTTGAGACCCCCCTTTACCATGTGGGCCCCATGCATTAACTCCTCTTGTCCTTCTCTCTCCAAAAGTGTGAGTTTTCTAAAGGGGTGCATATTCCCCTTTTGGGGTAGCCCCCACCATCCACTATCACTTTTAATTCCATTTTCTCCTACGTTGGGACCCTCCTTACCCAATATAATCAAGTGGGGTCCTCCTAACTATAACACCCTCCTCCCACATTTACCCAAGTTAACCAGTCTACTGAGGTAAACATGTGACAAACAGTTACTGTTATATGACTCAACCTCCTAGATCACCTTAAGGAAGTGGAATCGATAAAACCTAAACGTTACGGACCTCGCTCAGGTGCTATAGGACACCGAAGAGATAAACCACCCTTCAATGTGCCCAAACCCTTAGTTAAGCCTCTTTTTCAGTGCCTGGGACCCCTAGATGTTGGCACAAAACTATTGGAATTTGACTGTAACACTCTAGTCGCATGCACAAGACTGCAAGGGAGTGATTGAAATATTTTTTCATGTAGTTCTATGCCTGCGATCATGAGATCTGAGGAACATTTTCAAGACTATTATCTAGACCACTGCCCATAACTTCATGAAAATTTCTAGAACATATAATGAAAATAAGACAAATACATCAATAAAAAACTTAGACGAGAAATTTACCTAACGAAGCCTAATCATGACAGTCACTGTGTCAAACACATCATGAAGATGTAACGTACAAGTCATAAATACACATCTGAACATAGCGGTCTCATACTTATCTAAGAATCATCAAGAAAGTATGGTGCCTTCTCATAGTAGCTAAAACATCATCTATTGGGTCATGTATTCATTAACATTTCATTTACTAACAAAAACATGATGAGATCCATAACTTAAGTCTGTCATAAAACCATGCTCATAACCAGCATATAACCAGAGAAATATCAATGAATGGAACAACTATTAAGGCCAAATAATATCAAGTACATTTACTCATAAAATACAAAAGGAAATAACTCTTATTAACATATGAAAAATCCAACCAAGTATGGTACTTCCACATACCACCTGACCATAGATTGGGATGAACCAAATATCTCTTTCAACCAATCACCCTCGTGCCATATTATAAACATGAATGTGGGACCTCATGGAATAAACCAATCATAACCAAACTAGGGATTCCAGAGGCCAAACTACCTCAACCCTCAACCAATGATTCCACCTCACGGTCAAACATCATTTATCATCACCAGATCGGTCTCTACCCAAGTTGTCCAGCACTCGAGAATGTTTGTTCCAAGTCGAATCCAATACTAGTAACTCAACCAATAATTGAGGCATGGATATAGAGCATTTGTCCAACCAAGGCTCCAGGACTAGTAACTCAACCCACCAAGGGCTCTAGAGAATTTTTCTGACCAAGGATTCCAGCAGTAGTAACTAAACCCAAGTTGTTCCAAGGCTTCTAGAGTGCTTTACCAACCAAGGTTCCAGTAAATAATAACTCAACCCAAAACCATGAGGAACATGAGAAGAAATCAAAAAACAAATCGGAAAACCCACAACACCATGCCTATCTAGGAAATCGAAACGCTAGGAAAAACCACTTTCAATCCAAATAAACCTTCATGTCAATGACAAACCATAGCCAAACAACCACATGAATATTCCATGCATGCCAAAATTAGCAAGGAAATCATACATGAAACTCAGTACCCTCAAATTAACTCATTTTAGCTAATGATCACATTTTCCCCTTGCACCTTCCTACTTTTCCTTTCCTTCTTACTCCAAATCAAAAATTTGCCCAAAATCCTCCAAAAGTGCTCAAAGAAACTCTAAGTGTGTATTGTTGCACAAAATGCTTAGGCATTGCGACAACGACTCAGATCAGAGGCTGTCACCCTGATCCCCAATCTCTCTATCTAAGTTGTATCCTTATAGCAAACTAAGGGGGGTAGACCCTATGAAAATGGAATGAAGGAGAACCAGTTGGAAACCAACCAATTCAAGAGACATAGTTAAACAACCAAATACCTATAAAAGATCTAGCAATATTAAATGATTCGATTGAATTGGAAGGATTGATAAAGGTGCCTTATGGAGTCAACTATCCTGATATAAAATTAAAATCAAGTAATTTATATGTAACTCCTGCTATGAAAAAACAATCCACAACAATTATATTTGATTAAACACCCTCACAATTATGCATTAACAATGTTTGATAAACACATGCAATTTATCATCACTTGAAATATTCTCAAAGTTGACTAAAGCAATTAATCACCAATTTCAAGCAACTTAAAACCAAAATTAAAGATAGTTCAACGATCATCAACCATAGCTAAGCATAAATATACTTCGAACCAACAATTTCAATTTTGAAACAAAATTATTATCATGAGAGAACCATCGAAATTAAATGTTAGACATTTCCCATAATTCCGAATTTAAATGATACTCTAAGTAATTCCAATTCAAAAATCAAAATTTTGCTATAGTCAAACTTTAGATAAAATTTAAAAGCTCACCTTTGACTATGGAATAATTTCCCTTCATATGACACCCAAGATCACTATCATACAAAATTTAAAACAAAATTTCCCTAAGTTAAAAAGTTAATGGATAAAAAAATAAAATTAAAATTTTTAAAATATTTTAATTTTAATTTCAATTTTATATATATATTATTTTTCTCAAAAAATATAAATCTAAAATTAATCTAAAACTAAAGTTTAGAAACCCAAAAAGATAAAGTCTAAAATCTAAACTTAATGAAATGTCATAAAATACAAAATCTAAAAAGTTAAAATGTGTTAGTAATCTATATATATATTTTTTTATTTTTTAAAATTTTTCCTAGGGTCTAGAGATTAAAAAGGGAAAACAAAAAAAGTCAAAATTCAATTAAACACAACCTAACTAACCTCATAAAATAAGATCAAAATATTAAGTCTAAAGGTTTAAAACTAAAAATAAAGCAAAGTAAAGAAATGAAAATCGAAAACCTGAAGTTAAACAAAGGACAACAAATAAAAAAAATCTAAATCTAAAGTTAAAATAAAAATTGGGTACGTTAATGTTTGTTTTATTTGTTTTTTTGAACTATGCGGGTCAAAGGGAGAAGGAGAAATGTGTGAATGCAGGGAAGGGAAAGCGGAAAGGCAACAACTGCAGATGGACTGCGCAAGGAAAAGGTAGTGGATGAGTGAAGGAGCAACCGCCAACATGCAAGAAAGTTGTCAAGGTTTAATACAAGAGGATGCAAGTGTGTGATAATGGTATCGATGGAAGGAGCAGCTGACAGAAAATGTGAAGGATAGAGATCATGTAGGGATTTGAAGGAAACAACGAAGATGGGGGGCGGTGGTTTGAGGAAATATATATGGACTGTACGGACAATGTGAAGGAATAAGAATCCGGTAGGTAAAAGAAGAAGTGTGGGTTGTATGTGAGGAATAGCAACATATGAATACGCAGAACATTAATGATGGTAGTGAAACCAAGACAGCTGGTGTATAAAATTTAAAAAAAAAAAATCTTGCCCATAAATCATCAAAATCATTTTTAAAATTCACATTTAAAAAAAAAAAATACACGTACAATTTGTATTTTGAAACAAGATCCCTGCTAAATCTACAAATGGAACTAATTATGAGGCCAAATCTTACCCTCCAGGGCCTAGATCTGACTCAGATCTAAAAGAAATTCTGAAAATATCGCTGTAAAACCTATACAAAACCAAAAACAAGAAACTTAAATACCCTGAAATATGCATAGTGTTGGGGATCTGTAACCAGCAAGATTGGCAAAGTCCGATCACAGAAACAACATCGTTTCATCCAACTTTGGGATTCTAGGATCTAGCCCTCCTAAATCTGGAGAGGGATCTCTCCAATAAGTGCAAATATGGATTTGTATTTTAAGTTTGGGGTAATAATATTAGGCTAGTTATGAAGACCAAGGGTTTTTTTTGTTTTTGGATGGTTGAGCATGAATACTGTTTGAGGTGGAAAGTCCTAAGTGCAAAGAGTTTCAAAGGTGAGAAGTTGCAAGTGAATAGAACAACTAGGCTAAAAATATAGATATAACGCTGGCTTTTAGTCCATTGGGCTATGGATTCATAACAGGGCTTTAATTGAGCAACAACATCAAGAGTGATCCAAGGGGAAAGTCATCTATATCACAAGATTATTAAGATTAGAGTGATGGAAATGGAAACAATAAAGTTTTGGAGGGGTGGAAACTGATAATAATTTCTCAAGGGATTTATAGTTAGTCCAAACAAGAAAAGCCTCTTAAGTAACTGTTTAAAACCAACTAAGTGCAGGGCTAACCATTGAATTCTTCGGCAAGTTTGTATTAAAGCAGCTTAATTCAAAAACAACCCAGTAATCCACATAATTACCTTCAGAAAGTATGAAAACATATAAGAGAAGACAGAGTATAAACTTAAGATCAGATAAATTACTTTTAAACCTAGTCTTGTTTTAGTGAACACCAAGGGAAACTTTCAGAATCTTATTTTGGAGAAAAACTAGGACCAGTGCACACCATATCTTCCGTAGTCATCTTTAATAAGAAAAATAAGGAAAATAACTTTCAAGAACAATGTTTAAAGAAAAGAGTAGGATGAGGGAACTCCAGCATTCCTAACTGCTTAAACTGTATTGAATCATTCTTAAATAAACAATTTGGAGGAAAACATTTAGATAAAGCTTTCAGTCAGAGAAGGTTACTGATGTACAGTAGGTCCTAACTCTATAAATGTTGTTCTTTATTAGAGAATAGCGAACAATATGACATACATAAAGGAAAACAATAACAAAGAAGGGGCACTTCACCAGTGATATAGACCAGGATCCCAAGAAACAACTTGTTTATTGATGTCAAACCAGTTACAATACTCAGGTCCAATGTTTCAGTTCAGCAATTGTCTTCACTATCCAGCCTAACAAAACTAACAAAAACAGAGATTCAAGGGCCAGTGAACACTATTTACAATCAGAAGTTTAAGCTCAAATGTATTTCAAAGTTCTGCAACCAAAAATTTCTCATCTTCTACAGAATTATTTATAGAAGAATGAGGAGGTGTGATATAACAAAAGATCTTAAGGACAATTAATACAGATTCAAGTCTTCTCGGCCTTTTGAGGGGCTCGATGAATTTTATAGGTGGTTCTCTATATTAACTATTTTACAATTAATATCAAAGCTCGGTGGGAGCTTTATTTGACTTTGATGCTCTATCGTAATGTTTGGAGTAACTCTGCAGATATTTCTGCATTTATTTCCTTGCAGAAGTAACTCTCTAGCTGAACTGAGGCAAAATATTTGATTCTGCAATAAGTTCATCAAAACATGATGAGACAAAGATGTTTCACAACCTTCAGATTTGGCTTGTACTTTATCAACCATTTTAGCAAGACTCCTATGCAGGTAAAAGGGCAAATCAAATGAAATCTTATCTATGCTATGCAAAAGCAGCTTGAAATGATATGTGTAGACTTTATGATATCTGCCTTCACATGTAAAATATCTCTGGATGCTGAGCAGCATCTTTGCATAAGTGTCTTTGATGCAGCTTGTTGGGATAGCATTATTGAGGTCCATATCTTCATACTCAGGTTTCATGAATTCTTTGCATGGCTCCATATCAAACTTGAAAATTTTGAACCAAGTTTCTTGAAACCTTGGTATTTCTATCACAGCAGAAATAATCTTTGGTGTAGCTGGCACACTTAGCATCCCAACCTTGGTAGTTGTTCCATTGAAGTGCAAGGAAAATTCTCTGGACACCTTTGTGTGGCAACCCTGTAGCTTTTCACAAAGCCAAGGACAACCTACTCTGATCAATGTCTCCATCACTACTGGGTCTTCAACTATGGCGTTCATATTTTCAGGCTTATGTCTTAAGAAGTGTCCCCCTATGTGGATTTTCTTTTCCTCTTCCATGCTTCACAGAAAACTTGTCAGCCTTGCTTGACAAATTGAATCAGCCTTGCTTGAATATGTGAAACAACAACCTCACTTGATTATTTTATATCTGCCTCACTTGATTAATATGTAGAAAACCTTTGTATGGAACAACCACAGGTTTAGCTTGTTACCTTAGAGCTTAGACACTCGAATGAATGCAAAGGAAACACGAATGCCCAAGTAAGAAAGATTTTGAATTTCATATATCATCTCATAACTGAGTTATGCCTCATTCATGCCCTGTCATAACAATGATGACTACAACATGGGTAAGTACATTGAATCTCATCACTAACTAACTCATCATACCCTACCCAAGCCTACTCTAACCTAGCCTACTCTAGCCTACCCTATCATAACCTAGCCTACTCTAGCCTAGCCTATTCTATCGTACCCTATCCTACCCTACTCTAGCCTAGCCTAGCCTACCATAAGCTACCCTAGCCTAGCATAGAATAGCCTAGCCTAGCCTACCCTACCCTACCCTACCCTACTCTAACCTAGCCTACTCTATCCTAGCCTACCCTACTCCAGCTTAGCCTAGTCTAATCTACCCTAGCATAACCTACCCTATCCTAGCCTAGGCTTCTCTACCCTAGCCTACTCTAGCCTATCATAGCCTGGCCTAGCCTAGCCTACTATACTCTACTCTAGCCTAGCCTAGGCTATCCTATCCTAGCCTAATCTACCCTATCCTAACCTACACGACCCTAGCCTAGTCCATCCTAGCTTACTCTACCCTATCGTACTATAGCCCAGCCTAGCCTTGCTTAGACTACACTACCCTAGCCTACCCTCGCCTACTCTACCCTATCCTTGCATAGCCTAGCCTACTCTAGCCTAGCCTACTCTAGACTAGCCTATCATAGCCTACTCTTTCCCAACCTACTCTAGCTTAGCCTAGCCTAGCCTACTCTAACCTAGCCTACCCAACCCTAAACTACTCTCGCCCAGGCTAGCCTAGCCTACTCGAGCCTATCCTAGCCTAGCCTACCATAGCCTACCCTAGCCAACTCTAACCTAGAATACTCTACCCTAGCCTAGCCTAGCCTAGCCTAGCCTACTCTAGCCTAGCCTACCCTACTCTAGCTTACCCTAGCCTACCTTACCCGAGCCTACTCTAGCCTACTATACCCTAGCGTACTCTACCCTACCCTAGCCTACTCTAACCTAGCCTACCCGAGCCTAGTCTACCCTAGCCTAGCCTACCCTAGTCTACCCTAGCCTACTCTAGCCTAGCCTAGCCTACTATACCCTAACCTAGCCAACCCTACCCTACTCTAGCATAGCGTAGACAACTCTAGCATTGCCTAGCCTAGCCTACCGTAGCCTGCTCTAGCCTAGTCAGCCTACTCTAGCCTAGCCTAACCTACTCTACCCTAGCTTACTTTATCCTAGCCTACTCTAGGCTAGCCTAGCCTACCCTACCCTACTCTAGCCTTGCTTACCCTACCCTACTCTAGCCTAGCCTAGCCTACTCTACCCTAGCCTACCCTACCCGAGCCTATTCTAGCCTAGCCTACTCTAGCCTACCCTATCCTACCATACCCTACTCTAGCCTAGCCTAGCCTACTCTACCCTACCCTATCCTACCCTACTCTAGGCTAGCCTACTCTAGCCTAGCCTAGGCTAGTCTACACTAGCCTAAACTAGCCTAGCCTACCCTATTCTACCCTACCCTACCCTAGCCTACTCTAGCCTAGCCCAGCCTACTCTACCCAATTCGAACCTAGCCTAGCCTAACCTAACCTAGCCTAGCCTAGCCTAGCCTAGCCTACTCTACCCTATCTTAGCCTAGCCTAGCCTAGCCTAGCCTACTCTACTCTACTCTTGCCTAGCCTGGCCTAGCCTAGCCTACTCTACCCTAGCCTAACCTCCTCTAGCCTAGCCGAGCCTACTCTACCCTAGCCTAACCTCCTCTAGCCTAGCCTAGCCTACTTTGGCCTAGCCTACTCTAACCTAGCCTAGCCTAGCCTACTCTACCCTAGCATACCCTACCCTAGCCTACTCTAGCATAGCCCACTCTAGCCTAGCGTAGCCTACTCTACCCTAGTGTACCCTACCCTAGCCTACTCTAGCCTACCCTAGCATACCCTAGCCTACTCTAGCCTAGCCTTGAATATCCTAGCCTACTCTATCTTAGCCTAGCCTAGCCTACTATAGCCTAGCCTACCCTAGCCTATTATAGACTAGCCTAGCCTAGCTTACTCTACCCTAGCCTACTCTATCTTAGCCTAGCCTAGCTTACTCTAGCCTAGCCTACCTTAGCCTTAACTACTCTAACCTAGGCTAGCCTAGGCTAGCGTAGCCTACTCTAGCCTTGCCTAAACTAGCTATCCTAGCCTAAGCTAGTCTACCCTAGACTACTCTACCCTAACCTAGCCTAGCCTAGCCTACTCCAGCCTAAGCTAGCCTAGCCTACTGTAGCCTGGCCTAGCCTACTCTACCCCAGCGTAGCATAGCCTACGCTACCCTAACCTACCCTACCCTATCGTACCCTACTTTAGCCCACTCTAGCCTAGCTTAGCCTACTTTACCATAGCCTACTCTAACCTAGCTTAGCCTATTTTACTATAGCCTACTCTAGCCTAGCCTAGCCTACCCAAACCTACCCTAGCCTACCCTATCATACTCTAATCTAGCCTAGCCTAGCCTACTCTACCGTAGCCTACTCTAACCTACCCTACCCTACCATACCCTATTCTAGCCAACTCTACGCTAGCTTACTCTAGAATAGCTTAGCATAGCCTAGTCTAGCCTACTCTACTCTACTCTATCCTAGCCTAGCCTATCCTAGCCTACTCTATTTTACTCTACCCTACCCTACCCCACCCTATCCTACTCTACCCAACCCTACCCCACCCTAACCTACTCTAGCCTAGCTACTCTACTCTACTCTACTGTACTCTACTCTAGCCTACTCTACACTACTATACTTTACTCTACACTAGCCTAGCCTACTCTACTCTACTCTAGCTTAGCCTACTCTACCCTAGCCTACTCTAGCCTAGCCTAGCCTACTCAACTCTACTCCACTCCACTCTACTCTACTCTACTCTAGCCTAGCCTACTCTACTTTAACCTAGATTACTCTAGCCTAGCCTAGCCTAGCCCTACCTAGCCTAGCCTACTCTACTCTACTCTAGCCTAGCCTA
The DNA here is from genome assembly GCA_034641835.2 of Pinus albicaulis. NCBI lineage: Eukaryota > Viridiplantae > Streptophyta > Pinopsida > Pinales > Pinaceae > Pinus > Pinus albicaulis. The sequence continues at coordinate 130,091 of JAXQQM020081765.1, read as the reverse complement.
GCCTAGCCTAGCCTAGCCTACTCTACCTTCCCTACCCTACCTTACCCTAGCCTAGCCTAGCCTACTCTAGCCCAGCCTGCTCTATTATAGCCTAGCCTAGCCTAGCCTACCCAACCATACCGTACCCTTCCCTACCCTACTCTAACATATCCTACAATAGCCTAACCAAGCCTACTCTAGCATAGCCTAGCCTAGCATAACCTAGCCTACTCTAGCCTACTGTAGCCTCGCCTAGCCCACTCTACCCTAGCCTAGCCTAGCTTAGCCTAGCCTAGCCTAGCCTAGCCTATTCTAGCCTAGCCTAGCCTAGCCTAGCCTATTCTAGCCTAGCCTAGCCTACTCTACCCTAGCCTACTCTAGCATAGCCTAGCCTAGGCTAGCCCAACCTACTCTAACCTAGCTTAGCCTGGCCTACCCAACCCTACTCTTGCCTAGCCTACTCTAGTCTAGCTTACCATACTCTACCGTAGCCTACTCTAGCCTAGCCTACCCTACCCTACCTTAGCCTAGCCTAGCCTACTGGTCCCTAGCCTAGCCTAGCCTACCATAGCCTAGCCTACCATAGCCTAGCCTAACCTACTCTAGCCTAGCATATCCTACCTTATGCTACTCTAGCCTAGCCTACTCTAGCCTACTGTACCCTAGCCTAGCATAGCCTACCCTGCTCTAACCTAGCCTAGCCTACTGTACCCTACCCTACGCTACCCCACCCTACGCTAGCCTAGCCTAGCCTACTCTACTCTACCCTAGCCTAGCCTAGCCTACTCTACCCTAGCCTAGCCTACCCTAGCCTACCCCAACCTACGCTAGCATAGCCTAGCCTACTCTAGCCTAGCCTAGCCTAGCCTATCCTACTCTACCCTAGCCTACTCTAGGGTATCCTAGCCTACCCTACTCTACCCTAGCCTAGCCTGCACTAGGCTAGCCTACTCAAGCCTAGCCTACCCTAGCTTGCTCTACCCTAACCTACTCTACCCTACCTTAGCCTACTCTAGCCTAGCCTAGGCCTAGCCTACTCTAGCCTAGCCTAGCCTAGGCCTACCCTACTCTAGCCTAGCCTGGCCTACTCTAGCCCAGTCTGGCCTACTCTAGCCTAGCCTAGCGTACCCTACGCTGCTGTAGCTTAGCCTACTCTAGCCTAACCTAGCCTAGCCTAGCCTACCCTAGATTGGCCTAACCTACCCTACTCTACCCTATCCTACCCTAGTCTAGCCTAGTCTAGCCTACCCTACCCTACCCTAGCCTACTCTACACTACCCTAGGCTACCCTACCCTATCCTAGCCTAGTCCACTCTACCCTAGCCTACTCTAGCCTAACCTACTGTAGCCTAGCCTAGCCTAGTCCACCCTACCCTACCCTACCCTACCCTACCCTAGCCTAGTCTAGCCTAGCCTAGCCTAATCTAGCATAGCCTACTCTACCCTAGCCTAGCCTAACCTAGCCTAGCCTACTCTACCGTAGCCCAGCCTACTCTACCGTAGCCCAGCCTAGCCTAACCTAGCCTAGCCTAGCCTAGCCTAGCCTACTCTACTATATCCTATCCTAGCCTAGCCTAGCCTAGCCTAGCCTATTCTACTCTAGCCTACCCTAGCATAGCCTACTCTAGCATACCCTAGCCTACTCCAACCTCGCCTAGCCTACCTTACCCTAGGCTAGCCTAGCCTAGCCTACTCTATCCTAACCTAGTCTACTCTAGCCTAGCCTACTCTATCCTAGCCTACTCTACCCTAGCCGACCTTAGCCTACCCTACTCTACCCTACCCTAGCCTAGCCTACCCTATCCTACCCTATGATACTCTAGCCTAGCCTAGCCTACTCTAATCTACTCTACCCTTACCTAGGCTAGCCTTGCCTACTCTACTCTACTCTACTCTAGCCTAGCCTAGCCTACCCTACCCTAGCCACTCTACTCTAGCCTAGCCTAGCCTACTCTACTCTAGCGTACTCTAGCCTACTCTACCCTACCCTACTCTAGCCTAACCTACTCTACCCTACTCTACTCTACCCTACCTTACCCTACCCTACTGTACCCTACCCTAGCCTAGCCTAGCTACTCTACTCTACTCTAGCCTAGCCTAGCGTACTCTACTCTACTCTAGCCTAGCCTAGCCTACTCTACTCCAGCCTACTCTACTCTACTCTACTCTACTCTACTCTAGTAACAAAAAGTATATAAATTAAGTCTCTAATCTATACTCTACTCCACTCTACTCTAGCCTAGCTTAAAAACAGATTAAATTAAATACTAAATACTATTAAGAAATGATTAAATGTAACAATTTTTTTTTAAATTAAATGCCTAATCTACTTTATCTACTCTACTTTAGCCTAGCCTACTTTATTATATAGATTTAAACATAAAAGCTTTATATGCTTATACAATATGAATTTAAATATTTTTTCATTATATATTATATCATTTTAATTAAATAAATATATCATATTATATTGTAGAACTTAATAAATTTTTAATTATTTGAAAGTCATTTTAAAAAATAAATTAAACTAAATAATGTTAGTAAATATATCATTTAAAAACATATTAAATTAAATACTAAATATTATTAAGGAATGATTAAATATAACGAAAGTATTTAAATTAAATTAAATGTATTAATATCCAATTTAAAAAGAAAAACATATTGAGCTTGAATATAATGATAATGTAAAAACAAAGATATAAATAAAAAGTATATTTGTAAGATATAAAAACTTAATTGAAAATTAATTTGAGAATATGAAATAATCTAAAATTTGTTAGAACGATATGAAAGAAATGGAATAGAAATTGCCGTTAAAACACCTTGGTATTAAACAAACATTCCAATAAATATTTAATATAAAAATTCAAGCTGAGAACCCTCCAACATGGCATGTATGGACAGAGTTGGGAAAAATGTTGCATGCAACAACTTCTAGAATTGATTGTGTTGGTTGGACGAACTTCAGATGGATTTTCATAAACTAGCTACTGATTTTGAGATCCACTGTACTATAAATTTATATCATTCCGCTATCTTTGTTTCAACATAGGATCATAAAACATGGGAATAAAACTATTTATATTTTGAGGTGATAATTTTAGAGGAATAGTTTTCTACCCACGACTGTTTGATGTGTGAAGATCACTTATATTTTTTCAATTATGCAGCTTTAGCTGGTTAAAGAAATGAAATAGTGAGGTCAGAAATAAGGGAAGACAGTCACTAGCGAAAAATTAATTGATTAAAAAAATAAAAAATAATTATTATTAAAATTAAAATGATTAATTCATTAAGTTAGAGATAGAGATAAAAATAAAATATGAAGGTAAATTGAATCAAATGGTTGAAGCAGCTTTAGCTAGGTAAAGGGATGAAAGCGATGAAACACTATATTGAGGAATAAGGTAACAGTGGAGTAATGAAACTCTAAATTCAGGGATAATGAAGAATATAATTAATAAACAACCTAAAAAATGGAAAGGATCTTGTCTAAATAGTAGTAAAAGTTTTCACAAAGATTTTTTGGACCAACAACTTAACATAATCTAGCAACTTGATTCAATAAATTGACATAATCTAATGGAAGTAATCGTTTTATGTTACTCCAAGGAAGTATTAGAAACATCCATTTGAATTACATGCCATTCTCTAAAATAATTATTGGCTACAATTACATGTCATTCTCTAAACTAATTCTCCGTGACCTAAACTAAATTCTAAAGCCGTGTTTGGAAAGATAATAAGACAATTGCAAAGAGTTTTCAAAAGAACGTCCTCAAAAAATAGAATTGAACAGAGCATCCTCCTCTAAAGCTGTGGTTGAAAAGATGATAAAGACATTTGGAAAGAGTTTCCATAACTTTAGTCAGAAGATCCTCCTCTTCAAAAAATATAATCATCCTTGATCCAACATATAATCTTCCAGCTATGACTTGAAGCATTTGGAATCTTTGTGAAGGGATAAAATATCGACATCTTAGCCAGCAATGAAATGCAAACTTTAACCATAAATCAGTCTCACCATATTCATGATTCTGTCCACGGGAGTCAGCCAAAGACGATAACATCTGTCATGATCCATTGGATAAGCTGAGAAAATGTCCTTAAAGAACAGCAAAGATGCAAAACGCCAATGAAATAAATAAATAGACGCAAAAGCTTTGCAAGCTACAGAGATCATAGACGTTACAACATTTAAAAATGTATTCAACGCATCCCACGTTTTCAGAATCTTTGTTTCCTTGCTTTTGTCTGAAGCTTTGTTAACGGTTAGCTTTAGCTTTGGTGCTTTCTTGGTTTTGCAGTGCTTTTTCGATTTGTGGGTTCTTGCATAACCATTGGCACATTGGCTACAGTCTAGGTGCTTTTGTTTTAATTTTTTTATAATTTATAGTTTTTATTTTAAAAAAACTATATATAGATATCAATTTTATTTGCACGAAATATCTAATTATGTATTTCGTATTTCTTTTTTTCTTTGATGAAAATATACAAATTTACTTTATATTTCATTTTATTAAAAAAAAAAAAAAACATTCAAATGTATGTTTAAGAAATTTTAAAAACCTAATAAAATGAATAAAATTAATTGATTATTATTCTTTAATTCATATTATTACTATATTAATATTTTGATTTTGATTTTGTGATATTTTAAGTGATTAATTTTAATTTTACTTAACATATTTTATGAATTTAATTTTAGATAAAAATATTGTTTATGAAAAAATTGTTTATATTTCTATAAGTAAAAAAATAATAACCAAAAAGTAAAAGTAATACTTACGTAAGAGAACCATATAAAATAGAAATTAAAAATTTCTAATTTAATTTTTCTATTCTATAATGATTAATTCAGTTGTTATGATAATTATATTTAAAATAATTTCAATTTATTATAATATTTGATTATATTATATATTATAAAGATCTAATCTTAATGATGTGATTAATCCCAAAGTTTTTTTATCTACATTAGATCTAACATATATTATTAAGATAAATATAATTTATTTTAATTGATATTTGAAAAAAAAATATCTTTAAAATGTAGAAATTATATAAAATTCATGATTCTAACTATACAATAAAAATTTTGATGTTAAATTTTACTTCAAAAAATTTAGTTAATTGGAGATTGTTTTAATTTAGTTATTAAATATATATATATAATTATATTAAAAAAATATAAAACATTTTTTTATATTAAATATTTATTTATTCATTATTACTTCAATATTTTTTAAATATTTTTATAAATATAAATAAATAATCAATTTTATATTTATATTTTCTAAATTATTAAATAAAATATAATGACATTTAAATTTTAAAAATAAATATGAAGTAAAAAAATATTTAATGAACTAACATAATTAAAGTGTCACATACATACCCAAAACTTACCATATAAAAAAAATTTATAACCTATCATCTTCGAAGTGAATATATTACTCGAACATTAATCATACGGAATTAAAATGCAATGACTTATTTGTTACAGGCAAGGTACAGGATTATCAATATACATATATTCTTCGTTAAATATACTGGTACCAAATTCCGTCAACCTATGGTTCCGGGGTGTATATTAAACTTGGCGCTACGGTTATTCTTTAATGCAAGGTGATATGTGTTGTACTGATAATCTAACGCTGATATGGATCTGTGTATTATACCTTGTGACCTCGCCACTTGTCCACATTTCTGCTTGGAGAAATACGCCGAGGGTTTTATTCTTTGGATACTGTGAATTATGCAATTTCTGGTTTGGTTAATGCGTCAACTCCGATATCGCGTTGTTTCTAACACTTGGTTTACTATGAGCCCTCCCCGTGGCTTCATCTTTAATGCAATTTAATGTTCTGGCGTACTTCCAGCCAGGCTTGGCATGACTATCCTTCCGGTGGCACTTTCCCTCCAGTCTTCTCCACGAACTTCTGCTCTCCAGCTCTAACTTGCCGATTTTTTCTTATCGCGTTTTCTGGAGTTCTTCTTTCAGTTGACAGAAGGGTAAAGAGGATTTGCGCTCCGAATATCATCGGCGCCCATGGTGCCAAGGGAGTGTCAGTTCATATCCGAAGCAAAGACTCTTTTAAATTCGGAGTATGTCGATGCTCATAGCCACCTGGTGAGGAGGAATGCATTTCCTTTCTGGTTTCGTCTTTTCCTCTTCAGGTAATTGCTCAGGTTAATAACTCGTGTGTCTCTCTTTCATTATGCAGGTTCAGTTCTCATTTTTAGCGTATGCATATGGCAGGGTGCCTGAAACCCTGAGCTTCCCTTTGCTTCGGGGTCGCAACTCTCTCCAGAAGGGTTATTTCAACTTCGAGAAGGCGCTGGTAAGTTCCTTCTTTATGCTCAGTCCCAACCACTGCAAACTTGCTTACATACACAGTTATTCTCTCGACTCTTAAAATTGTAATGGACGTTATTGACCGTCCCATTCTCTGCCTATTCACAGGTTAGCCAGATTCCGGAATGTCGACTCAGAGGTAAGTTACTGTGTGCGATGACTTTCCCGCATAGCTTCCTAGTTCACTCTTTAAGTTTCCCTTACGGTAGCTCGTGTCTTGGTTTGGTAATTAACACCTGTTGTGGTTAAAATGCAGGTAAGACCGGCCCCTTGTCTCTATGCTGCAACTAACAGTTATTCAAATTCCAAGACCCAAGCTAACAGTCGGAACTCCATTCTTCCAGGTACTACTTCTGTTGGCTGGAGGAAAAGATCTCTGGGTCGAACCCTTGTCAAGTTTTCGACCTTCGTCCGTCCTTGTTAATTTAGGGTTGAATATTTGTGACAGAGTTTAGTTCCTCCGTTTATGTGTACTTGGTGTTTGCGGATAACTCTTCCCACCAGGGTTTTTAAGTTATGTCGGACCATGTTTACGAAGCGCTAGTTTACTTTGCGCCAGTGTTCATGTTTAACTAGCCATTCTGTGGTCTATCTATATTTCGACGAACATAGTCAGTTCTTCTTGACTGTTAGATGTTATATATATATGAGATTCGTGATCCTCTGTGGTTTATTTACACACTATGGTTTGAATCTTGCTATGTATGCTTTTATTCTTGTTCTTCCGAAGTTATTCTAAACGCCATGGCCTGAATTTGTATTCCGACCCTTTTTCCACAGGGTTACGGAGATCTATTTCTGAACTCAGTTTTTGCTTGCGTAGCTTTCATGTTCTAAGCGGTGTTTTATTTCTATATTGGCAATAGTTTTTCACATTATAACTACTGTGCACTGGTTACTTCCATTTCCGGGTCTTGCATTACAGTTTGGAAAGGTTTTACCGTTCTTCTTGCTGACTTGTCGAGCATTGTACTCTTATCATGATGTGGATATTCAGTAGGCCGTTACAGTTCTTTACTGAGTTCTTGGTTTTCTACTCGTTCTCTTCCAAGATGGAAGTTACCCTGCAATCGAATGTTATTTTCCATTTCCTGTACTTCCATATGTTTTCTTTCACTCAGTATACTATTTTTCAGTTTTTGCATGTAATGAGTAAGAACAGATATGAATAGGAAAGGATTCCAAATAATGCACCTTCTTATGTTTTCATCCTAAATAGAATCTTTTAGTGATTTTTCTGAAATTTAACTTAAATGTAACCCCTAGCCAGAGAATTTATAAACTGAATAATTACAGCATTTTCCAACAGTAATTCTGGAAATGAATACAGATTATAGATGCTAGTTTTAAACTCGTTTTTCTGCATTCATTTATAAGCATGGTACATTTGCCTACTGAAACTTCTACAATATGACAGTAAAATAACAGTACTGAAGTACATATCTGTATTTACTTATATTGAAATAACTCAGATTATCGCTTTAGTACTTATCTGTAGGGATAGGTCTGTCCAAGCTGTTGTCCACCCAACCTTCAAGGGAGGCTATCACGTCCTCCGCTTGCCCCCTAGCTCCAGAAACTGATTGGTGCCTCGGGTAAAATAGTGGATTATCCTGCTGTGACCTCTGGATATCAATTCCAGTCACTAACAGTCAAACTTTGGCTTGCACAAGGGTTTTCCAAAGATATTTTCAACTGGTCTCATACCAGCTCAAGAAAATACTTTCCCTTTCTTGCCCATTTTCCAGAACCCCCCTCCATCCTCTGGATTCCCAGTTTATCCCATGAGGAGGGGTAACTGTTTCCAACTGTCCCCAACCAACATCTATTCTGGGAAACTAATATCAACAGCTTAGCAGCTTCCCTTCCATTCATTGTTTCTCTTTTAAATAAATCAAAACAAAAATAAAATAAATAGGATTTTTGTCTTAACATATAATCATTAAGTCTTTCTTATCAGAAATTAAAAATAACAAATTGTTTAAACTAATTAATGCTAACTAATCTTTAATTGCAGCTGTCACATCTTCCCCCCCTGAGAGTAACACCATCCTCGGTGTTTTCAACCAGATCCTGCAAACAGTTCAGGGTAAACCTCCTGTATAAACTTTTCATCCTCCCAAGTAGCTTCGTCCGGACCGAAATGCTTCCATTGCACTTTCACCTGGACAACTACTCTTTTGCGGAGTTCTATCTCTCTTCAATCAAGTATACGTAGCGGCTTGACCAGAAACACTCCGTCCGGTTCTACCTTGAGAAAAACAAGTGTTCTCAGTTAGTGCTTATATAGTAATTATATATATATATATATATATATATATATATATATTTTTTTTTTTTCTTTTACCTAAACATTCTGCCAATGAATTACATGTTTCTTATCATGCACGTATCGCTTTAGCAACGATACATGGACTACATTATGCACTTTAATATGACTAGGCAGTGCCAATCTGTAGGCTACGGGCCCCACTCTTTCCATAATTTGGAAGGGTCCACAGTAACGAGGGGCTAACTTGGCGCAGGAAGTCCACCTTAAGGTACTTCTTTTAGGCTTAATCCTGACATACACATGATCGCCCACTTCGAATTCGCGATAAGATCTTTTATTATCTGCAAAGACCTTTTGTTGGTCCTGTGCTGCCTTCAAGTTCTGTCTTATTCTTTTTACTTCAGCTTCCAGCTCCGCCAACATCTCTGGCCCCAACATTAATTTTGTCTCCGGACTGCTCCAGTTAATTGGTGTACGACATTGTCGTCCATATAACGCTTCGAAGGGACTCATTTTTAGAGACTCCTGATATCCTTTGTTATATGCAAACTCCACTAGGTGTAGGTAGTCTTCCCATTTAGTTGGATGTCGCATTACATACATGCACAGCATATCCTCCAACACTTGGTTTACCCGTTCTGTCTGCCCATCCGTTTGAGGGTGATAGGCAGTGCTGAAATGCATTTGGGTACCTAAACCTGAAAACAGGGTCTTCCAAAATGCGGAGGTAAATTTAACATCTCGGTCTGAAATCACCGCCTTTGGTATACCATGCAACCTGAATATTTCTCTCATAAATATGTCTGCAATCTGCACTGTCTTGTAAGTGGATTGCACAGGTATGAAATGGTCAGATTTACTCAAGCTGTCCACCACTACCATTATTGAATCATTCTTCTTCCTTGTTCGAGGTAAGCCTGTAATGAAGTCCAAGGAGATCACTTCCCATTTCCATTCAGGAATGGGTATGGGCTGTAGTAGTCCCGCTGGGTGTCGATGCTCCACTTTAACCTGCTGGCATTCTAAACACTTGCTTAAGTATTCTGCAATGTCTCTGCGCATACCTGGCCAGTAATATATCTTTCTAATTGCCGAAAGCATCTTCTGGTAGCCGGGATGGCCAGCATAGTTGCTTCGATGGTACTCGTCTAGGATTAACTCCTTGAGACTTACACGATTAGGAACATAAATTCTTTCTCGGAAGGTTAACATCTGCTCTTCGTTACTTCCATATTGAGATGGCGTTCCTTGCTCCTTATATTTTTCCATCTGCTGCCACAGAAACTTGTATTATGGGTCCTTACGTGCCTCTTCCTTTAACTGCTCGCTCAGCTGACTTATGGGTTGGCTGAAGTATGTTGCATAGATCCCATGCAATTTCCTGCTCAGGGCATCTGCTACTTGGTTTTCTTTTCCTTTAACATGTTGTATATCCATGTCGAACTCACTCAAGAAGGCATTCCACCTTGCTTGCCGAGAGTTTAAATCCGCCTGCTTAAAATAACTGGTCAAACTGCTATGGTCTGTTTTAAGTACAAACTTTTTGCCCAGTAGATAATGCCTCCATACCCGGAGAGCATGTACTACTGCTGTAAGTTCTAGATCGTAAGCAGAATATTTTTGTTCGTGTTCTCTTAACTTTCTGGACTCATAGGCTATTACCTTGCCTTCCTGAGTTAAAACTGCTCCGACTCCCTCCTTGTTGGCATCCGTGCACACCTCGTAGTCTTTGCTGGGGTTGGCTACCCTCAGCACGGGTGCCTTGGTTAAAAGTTGTTTCAACTTTGCAAAGCTGAGCTGACATTCCTTCGTCCATTTGAAAAGTTTTCCTTTCTTTTGTAAGGATGTAATAGGATAGGCAATCCTAGAAAACCCTTCGATGAACCGTCTGTAATACCCTGCCAGACCCATAAAAGATCTGATATCAGCCACATTTTTGGGTACCTGCCACTCCAAGATGGTTTTAATATTTTCGGGATCCACCGCTATTCCTTCCGCAGTCACCATGTGACCCAAGTACTGGATTTCAGTTTTAAAGAAATCACACTTGATGAACTTAGCATACAGCTGATGCTTCCTCAACATTTCTAGTACTATCTTCAGATGCTGCTTATGTTCTTCTTCACTCTTAGAATAAATCAAGATGTCATCTATGAAGATCAGTACAAAGTGATCTAAGTATTGGTGGAAAATTCCATTCATTAACCTCATAAAGGTTGCTGGTGCATTCGTTAATCCAAAAGGCAACACTACAAACTCATAATGCCCGTATCTGGTGCGAAATGCTGTTTTGCAAATATCTTCATCACTGACTCGAATTTGATGATATCCAGACCTCAGGTCTATTTTAGAAAACACCTTGGCACCTCTCACCTGATCGAACAAATCGTCAATTCTGGGTAGAGGGTATTTATTCTTAACTGTCAGCTTGTTGAGTTGTCGGTAGTCCATACACATGCGTAAAGTTCCATCCTTCTTTCTAACAAAAAGAAATGGTGCTCCCCAAGGTGACACGCTTGGGCGGATATATCCTTTATCTAATAACTCCTGCAGCTGCATCTTTAACTCTGTTAACTCTGGTATGCTCATTCTATAAGGTGCTCTTGACACAGGTGTGGCTCGTGGCAGTAACTCGATACTGAAATCAATTTCTCTCTTAGGTGGTAACCTTGGGATGTTTTCTGGAAATACATCCAACAATTCCTGTACCACCAGAATATCTTGTATTTCTGCAGCTTTTCCATTAGATTCAGCATACCCTAATTGAATGGCATACAACTGACATCCCTTCCATATACATTTGCTCATTTGAGATGCTGTTATGGGGCGTAAATGCACAGGATTTTTAATTCCTTTAATCTCCTTATGCGTACCATCCTGTGCCCTGTAATAAATTGTCTTCTCCTTACAGTCTACTAAGGTCCAGTGTTTTTCTAACCAATCCATTCCCAATAACACATCATACGATCCTAGTGGTGGAATATTTAAGTCTACCTGTAGCTGCTGTTCTGCAACTTCTAGTATGCAATCAGCAATTTTCGCAGTTACTTTGCGTTTTGCTCTGGTGGCTAACTGAACTAACCATGAGTTTTTAAATTTATGTTCTTTTAGTTTGCAAACTTCCACTAGTTTAGGACTTACATAACTTAAACTAGCGCCAGGGTCTATTAAAATTGAAACAGGTTTAGACAGTATAGTACCTTCCAATTCAATCATTGTGGGTTGAAAATCAGCCTGTCGATCCTCCAAGGCTACGTTTATACGGGGTATGCTTCGTGCCACGTCCCCCACTGTTGATGCTTCCTGTAAATTGGCCACAGTTTCACTCTGTTTCCGTTGTGGACAATTTTTGTAGTAGTGTGCTTCTCCACAGCCCCAACACTGTAGAGGGGGTTTAGAATTCTGTCCCTGCTCTGGTTTGCTTGATGCTTCTGTGGGTTTTTCTTCAGCTGGCCACTTGATCCTTTGATGATTCCTGTTAAACTGTTTGCTTCCAGTGTTCCGTGTTACCCCTTTAAAGTAGCTGCTTTCGCTACTTTTAAAGGTAGATGGATTCTTTTGGTTTTTCTTGGGCTGCCAGCCCTTTCCGCCATCCCCTTTGGTCTTGTACTGCTGGTAACACATACGTGCTTTCCGAACAGCTTCATCCATCGTTTGAGGGTTAACAAACTCTATTATTTCTCTCATGAGAGCAGGAAAACTACTCAAAAATTTCTGTACCTTGGCTTTTTCCTCCCTGAGGTAAGGTACATAACGTAGTAGAGAAGTAAATTTTGTGACATACTCATCCATGGTCATTTGGCCCAGTCGGAGATCATGAAATTCCTTGGCCTTATCATCATAAGATCTCTCTGTTAGATATTTATCTTTGAAGTACTGCTGGAATAATTCCCATGTAATGTCCCGTTCATAAATGCTGCGAACATTTTCCACTTCCTCCCACCACAAGGTGGATTTCTCCCGCAACTGGTATATAGCCAATCTGGCCTTCAGATTGCTGCTATACTCATATACCTGAAAGTATTTATTGATGTTAATCAACCATGCTTCAGCTGCCTCTTCCGCCTCACCATCAAACATTGGTGGCTTAATCTTACGAAACTCTCCCTGCAGCTCGAATTTCTGCCTCTTATAATCCTGCTGACCTGACAGATTTTCAGATTCAGCCTCATTGTTATTATGGTTCTTGCTCCTCTGGGAGAAACTCTTTTCAGTCTTTCCAACTATGTCGTTTTGGTTTTGCTGATCTTCTTCTTCCGTAGATAATTCTTTTTCTGCACTGGGCTGCCGCATCTCATGATTTTGTTTATCAGATATACTCTTCAAAATCTTTTCCTGGTCTTGCAACAGCTTTTCGTTATCTTTTCGAACTCTAGTCATCTCTTCTTGTAACTGTCGTACTGTGTTCAATAGAGAAGCAGTTTGTTGCTGCTGCTCTTCCAATAGTTTTCTCGTTTTCTGATGCTGCTGCACGGTTAGTTGAACCCACATTTCTGGGTTCATAACTGTTGGACCTTGAGATTTGTTTGGTCGTGACGGAGATGACATATCTTTTTCTTTCTTCTCAGTGCACTAATACACACACAGCTTTGTTAGTAGACCCTTAGGTTTTCCAAAGTGGTAGTAACCGGCTCGATACCACTTGTCACATACATACCCAAAACTTACCATATAAAAAAAATTATAACCTATCATCTTCGAAGTGAATATATTACTTCCGAACATTAATCATACGGAATTAAAATGCAATGACTTATTTGTTACAAAAAAGGTTGCACAGGATTATCAATATACATATATTCTTCGTTAAATATATCGGTACCAAATTCCTTCAACCTATCGTTCGTAGGTGTATATTAAACTTGGTGCTATGGTTATTCTTTAATGCAAGGTGATATAAACAGATCGATAATCTAACGCTCGATATGGATCCGTGTATTATACCTTGTGACTCGCCACTTGTCCACATTTCCTCTCGCTTGGAGAAATACGCTCGAGGGTTTTATTCTTTGATAATGTGAATTATGCAATTTCCGGTTTGGTTAATGCGTCAACTCCGATATCGCGTTGTTTCTAACACTTGGTTTACCGTGAGCCCTCCCGTGGCTTCATCTTTAATGCAATTTAATGTTCTCAAGGCATCGCCACTGTGCTTGGCATGACTATCCTTCTCGGTGGCACTTTCCCTCCGCCTTCTCCGCGAACTTCTCGCTCTCTCCAAACTCTAACTTCTGTCGATTTTTGCTTATCGTGTTTTCTGGAGTTCTTCTTTCGCTGAGCCGTATGGGTAAAGAGGATTTGCGTCCGAATATCATCGGCGCCATGGTTCCAAGGAGTGCTTGCCTGATATCCGCGACTTTTAAATTCGAAGTATGTCGACGCTCATAGCCACCGGTGAGGAGGAATGCATTTCTTTCCGGTTTCGTCTTTTTCTCTTTCAAGTAATTGCTCGTGTTAATAACTCGTTTGTCTCTCTTTTCACAGGTGTTCGCTCTCATTTTTAGCGTATGCATATGGTAGGTGCCTCGAAACCCCCGAGCTTCCCTTTGCTTCTGTGGTCGCAACTCTCTCCGCATGGGTTATTTCGCCTTCCAAGGCGCCGGTAAGTTCCTTCTTTATGCTCGGCCCCAACCACCGCAAACTTGCTTACAAGGCTACGCTATTCTCTCGACTTAAACTTGTAATGGACGTTATTGACCGTCCCATTCTCTCCGCCTATTCGCTGTGTTAGCCGTATTTCGAATGTTGACTCCTGAGTAAGTTACCGTGTGCGATGACTTTCCCCGGCATAGCTTCCTAGTTCACTTTTTAAGTTTCCCCTTACGGTAGCTCGTGTCTTGCTTCTTTGGTAATTAACACTTGTTGTGGTTAAAATGCACGTAAGACCGGCCCCTTGCCTCTATGATGCAACTAATAGTTATTCAAATTCCAAGACCCAAGCTAACAATGGACCCATTCTTCCAGGTACTACTTCGTTGGTCGAGGAAAAGATCTCTCGGGTCGAACTCCGTTTCAAGTTTCCTTCGACCTTCGTCCATCCTTGTTAATTTAGGGTTGAATATTTGTGAGCGTAGTTTAGTTCCTCCGTTTATGTGTACTTGGTGTTTGTGGATAGCTCTTTTCCTACCAGGGTTTTTAAGTTATGTTTTGACTGCAAGCTTGATGTTTGTTTACTTTGCGCCGTTGTCATGTTTAACTGCCATTTTGTGGTCTATCTATATTTCGACGAACATAGTCAGTTCTTCTTGGACTGTTAGATGTTATATATATATGATATTCGTGATCCTCTGTGGTTTATTTACACACTATGGTTTGAATCTTGCTATGTATGCTTTTATTCTTGTTCTTCCGAAGTTATTCTAAACGCCATGGCCTGAATTTGTATTCCGACCCTTTTTCCACAAGGTTACGGAAATCTATTTCTGAACTCAGTTTTTGCATGCGTATCTTTCATGTTCTAAGCGGTGTTTTATTTCTATATTGGCAATAGTTTTTCACATTATAACTACTGTGCACTGGTTACTTCCATTTCCGGGTCTTGCATTACAGTTTTTTGGAAAGGTTTTTACCGTTCTTCTTGCCGACTTGTCGAGCATTGTACTCTTATCATGATGTGGATATTCAAATATACGTTGCGCCCATCGAGTTCTTGTTTTTCTACTCGTTCTCTTCCAAGATGGAAGTTACCTCGCAATCGAACGTTATTTTCCACTTCGTACTTCCATATGTTTTTCACTCAAGATACTATTTTTTCGCCTTTTACATGTAATGAGTAAGAACAGATATGAATAGAAAGGACGAAATAATGCACCTTCTTATGTTTTCATCCTAAATAACAGAATCTTTTAGTGCTTTTTCTGAAATTCTAACTTAAAATGTAACCCCTAGCCGTAGAATTTATAAAAATGAATATTTACAAGATTTTCCAACAAGTAATCGCGGAAATGAATACGCATTATAGATGCTAGTTTTAAACTCGTTTTTCTGCATTCATTTATAAGCATGGTACATTTCCCTATCGAAATCTCTACAATATGACGCAAAATAACAAACATCGAAGTACATATCCGTATTTACTTATATTGAAATAACTCGCATTATCGCTTAGTACTTATCCGTAGGGATAGGTCCGTCCAAGCCGTTGTCCACCCAACCTTCAAGGGAGGCTATCACGTCCTCCGCTTGCCCCCTAGCACCGAAACCGATTGGTGCCTCGGGCAAAATCGTGGATTATCCCGCCGTCACCTTCCGGATATCAATCTTACCACTAACAAATAAACTTACTGTGACAAGGTTTTTCCAAAGATATTTTCAATCGGTCTCATACCACCAAGAAAATACTTTCCCCTTTCTTTCCATTTTAACCCCTTCATCCTCCGGATTCCCACTTTATCCCATGAGGAGGGGGTAAATCTGTTTCCAACTCGTCCCCAACCATCATCTATTATGGGAAACTAATACCAACAACTTAGCAAAATTTTCCTTCCATTCATTGTTTCTCTTTTAAATAAATCAAAACAAAAATAAAATAAATAGGATTTTTGTCTTAACATATAACCATTAAGTCTTTCTTATCAGAAATTAAAAATAACAAATTGTTTAAACTAATTAATGCTAACTAATCTTTAATTGCGGCTGTCACATAAAGAGTTTTCAAAAAATGTCCATTATTTGATATCTTTTTCTACACTCTACATCCAAAATAGATTTCTCCCTAAAATGATTTTCAAATTTAATAATTTAAATATTCACTGATTTTACAGCAAAATTCGAATGCATCTCCACAAAATAAATTGGTGGTGGACTGTTTTCCCAAGCTAAAAGCACACATGAAGGAAAATTCACTGGTGGATTGTTTTGCGTATATTTATTTGCTCCACAAAATAAATATACGCAAAACGTCTTTAAACCCACAAATATATATTCAACGCAGACGAATCTTTCTTTATTATTATTCAAAGCTTTGTTAACGGTTAGCTTTATTATAACGACTTCAGCTTTTGTGGTTTGTTGATTTTTGGGTTCTTGTATTTGTATAACTGAATTTGTGCTTTCTTGATTTTTGGGCTCTTGTATTTGTGTAAAGGTTGGCTTGTGTCCAGTTGCTTTTATTTATTTATTTTATTTATTTGTAATCTATATTTTTAAGAAGTTATATATATATATATATATATATATATATATATATATATTCGATCAAATAAAATAAAATAAAATATATATATATATATATATATATATATATATATATATATATATATATATATATATATATTTTTATTTTATTTGATTGAAAATCTAGTTATTTATTTTTTGTTTTTATTATTATTAATATTTTCAATAAAAATATATAAATTTACTTTATATTTTATTTTATTAAATATAAAAAGAATTAAAAAAAATAAAATATTTCAGTTTATCAAATATCAAAAAAGTTGAAAACTTTCAGGAATTTTAAAAAACTACCAAATAAAATGAATTTATTATAATTTATAAAATGAATTTATTATAATTTTTTATTAATATAATTATGATTGTTATTTAATTTATATTATTAATGTTTTAATATTTTGATTTTGTAAAATGTTAAGTTATCATTTTTAATTTTATTTAATATATTATATTAATTCAATTTTACATAAAATATATTTATTAATAACTTTAACAATAAAATATAGAATAAATTTTACTATTTTACTTAAAAATAAATAATATTTAAGGAGAATGTTGTTTCTATTTCAATAAGCTAAAAGCTAATAACTAAAAAATAAAATCAATAATTATGGAAGAGAGCTCCTTAAAATAAAAAATAAAAAATTCTAATTTATTTTTTACATCCCATTATGATGTTTAATTGTGTTGCTATAATAATTATATTTAAAATAATTTTAAATTATTATAGTATTTGATTGTGTAATTAAAGTAAATATAATTTAATTTAATTGAAATTTTAAAAAGAAATTAATTTGAAAATACAGAAACTATATAGAATTAATGATTCTAATTATACGATAAAAAATAATTGATGTTAAATTTTAGTTAATTAGAAATTATTTAATTTCATTATTAAAAAGTATTTATAAGTATAAAAAAAATATAAAACATTTTCCTTAATATTAAATATTTTTATTTATTTATCAGTATTTCAATTTCTTTTAAATTTTATAAATATAATCACATTTAATTTTTAAAGATAAATATAAAATATAAAAATATTTGATGAACAAGCATAAGTAAATTTTTTTTTTTTTAATCTAAATTTATTATTCATGTAACAAATTTGATTTTTATCATTAATGTTCATTTTCCAAGTAATTAAAGATGTTGGAATTCATATAATTTATGAATGAAATATGAAAACATATTAAATACTATTTATAATTGTATATAATATAATGGAAGTATTGAATTTATTGTGATACTCATAATTAAAATATTAATAAAAAATAGAAGGTAGCAAATGTATGGAGTCTCTAGTTTAATTCCAAATAAGACTTCCATAAATATTATGTATTGGTTGGGAATCATTACCAATAATAATGTTGAAAAGTGAGAGGAAGATATGAGGGCCTAGTTAAACCACTCGGAGATGGATGAAAATTTTGCATTGTAGAATATTAATAACATTAAAAGTATTGTTACTTCTAAGTTTAAAGAGAAAATGTGGTGTGAGAAAGATTTAGAGGCTAAAAGAAAACTAAGATATTACAAGGAGGTCATCAAACCTACTTTATAATATAAAAAGTATCTCTATGTTTTACCTAGCTCAAAGAAAAAGTTTAATATAGCCAAGATAAGAACAAAATCTCATGAGCTCCATAGTGATATATGTTGGTGGCCCACAGTTCCTAGAACACCATGGTTGGAAAGGATTTTCCATATTTGTGAGAATATGAACATTGAGGATGAAAATCACTTCCTCTTAGAGTGTCCTGCGTACACCCACATTAGATCTCAGTTTCATAATTTTTGTTGCAATATAGACCTTTATAGCCTTTTAGCATGTCATAATTATAGTGAGCTCATGACGCTTCTCTCCAAACTCTTTTAGCATAGAAGTACAATTTTAAAACAAACTAAATAATGCGTTTCTTTAGGTCCGATAGACCAAATTTTGGTCTCTCTAGACATTAACCATCATCATCATCATGGTATTTAAAGTTAAACAAAAATAAATATAAATAATATAAAAGCATGGTTAAACATTATAAGAAATTGAAGGTTTTTAGATTTCCATTGGTAAAACTATTTCCACCAAGAATGTAAACTTTACTTGATGAAGCTATTGTTTTTATTGCAAAAATAGATTTATCTTCCAAGAATACCGCTACTACAACCAAATTGTCCTATTACAACATTTGATGTATGCATTTCCATGAATTTCAAATAATCCAACATTTCAAGAATTTTTTCTTGTTTCCCTTTCTATTATTTTGAATACCAAAAAAAGGTTATAGTTGCAGATTTTTTATACTGCTAGATCATATAATAGTTTTCAAGGAGTGTCCATTTTTTTATATCTCTTTTTACACTCTACTCCAAAAATGGCTTTCCAGAAAAAATGGATTTCAAGAATACTAATTCAAATATTCATGGATTTGGTACCAAAATTTGAATGCACCTTCCTTCTCTCATTTTTTAAGGACACATAAGTTGGTGGTGGATTGTTGGCCCAACCTAGGAGCACACATGAAGAAAAATTTGATAAATATAAAGTGGAGAAGGCACCTATAGAGATGCCTCTCTCTTTAAATCAATGAGTAATTAGTACACCCCTATAATAATTAACTATTGAATCTATGCTGATGGGAGGAAATAAAAGGACTTAAATAAAAAAGAGCATAAGCATTTTGGCCTATTTGACCAAAATTTGATAATAAAATTTTGGGTGAGATTGTGATTTTGTGTAGTTTAAAATGCATTTTTGAATGCATAGATGGATCTAACACCCCAAAAAATCGATGTGATACATTACAAAACTTAAACCTACAATTCTAAAAAATATCTACTCCATTAAGGAAAAGTTGACCATGAAAATTTTCCAGAAATCGGTCAAAACATGTATTAGAGCATGCCCTTAATTTTTTGACTTCTTGTTCTAATGTCCATATCACAAGATGATGATGGAAGATTCATTAAGTTACTAGCTATAAGGAATCCCAACTTATGTAGCATCTCCCCTATCCTAACTACTATAATAAATAAAAATATTATTTTACCTTGAAATTCGATTTAAGGTTAACATTTCAACATCATGGGTTAATAATTTTGTTTCTCTCTTATGCTTAAACACTTCACAACAATTCTATACTTATATTTAGGTTTCTCTATTTCTATTTGGTGCAAGTATCAAGGTCACTTGTCTTTAAAATATTATTACTTTATGAGTTTTAGGCACAATTACCCTTGGGATTATTCCTAGCTCACTTCATATGGTTCATTTCAATGCATATATATAATGTAGTTGGGGTATGTTAATAAGTAAGGGATATATCCTCATAAGTATGAAATTGTTCTTTAAAATAATATTTAGTGACTCCTAGCTCATAATAAAGTTTTCGAATTGGGTATTATAATTCATGTTATATGATATAGTTTGCAAAGGTGTCCATTGAAGTTTCTCAGTGTCCAACTATCTATTATGAGGTGTGATGGATGTAGTAACATTATTGGTCTACGTGATGGATGATTCAATGGTGGAGATCCTAGGTTTTACATCAACAGTCAATACTGGGGCAGGTATTTACGAAGGTAACTACTCTCCCATCCCTCTTGCATCCATTGCATCATTTTGTTGACTACCGCACCTGAGAATCAATATACAATATGGTTTCCTTTCCACGAGGGTCAGGGTGTTTGTTAGTGATTAGTAAATTTTGCCTTCATAAATGACTAAATTATTTCCCTAGATTTCTAGAAAAAAATTTCATGAACATTGTGAGTTCTAGAAATCTCACTGCCTTCATCATCCTTAAAGATATTTTTTCACTATTTCATCTTTCCATCAGGTCCAATTCTGGTTACCAGTCTCAGAAAACCCATTAGGGGCACATTTCATCCATTTTTTCTATATCTGTAACCTTTGGCCCAAATCCTCTATTTTGTTTTGCCTAAAAACCCCCCACTGCTACCTAAGCCCACCAATCAAACAAATTTTTTGTGTATCCCAAGATACTCCCAAACATTGATCATCTCAAACTATCTCTGTAGACTGTTTAGATAAATCAAGTACATAGGATTTTGAATCTACAATACATCACTCTATCATAAACTCTATCTTACAAGTGATAATCCCAAATTCTAGGTCTCAGTCCAAAAACCTAGTCCAAGAAAACCTCCACTCGGTCACCTAGGGTTTCACAAAGTCATAGCATGGATTTGGTGCCCTACAAACTCTGTTTTTTCTATATGAAGAAACTACATTCAAATAATAAAAGGATAGGTGATCTTGTCCAAACTAATCAAAAGGTTATTCAAGGAATTTTTTTTGGCCTAAATCATAAATATTGCAAGGGGACAACTTCCCTTTGCACACATTTCTACAAGAGGTTCAAATGGCCATCAGCCTAGCCTAAGTCAAGGTAATGAGAAAATTATCACAAGAAGACCATTCATAGAAAGAAGAAAGCAAAAAGCATATATTTGATAAAAATCAGGGTTTGTGAATGTTTTGACCAAGCAGGAATCAATACTAGAGTTACAAGGGTAAAGGCCACCTCAACTCCTTCAAGAGCACATTGAAGACTTTTAGAAATGGTGAGTGAGTTTCAAAAGTTTCAAAGAAATTAGAAGACAACACTATATACTTTTCCTAAGCGGCCCTAAAACCTAGCAGTTGGGGGAGACGGATAAAAAATGGTCAAGTAATGATAAAGAGCCTCCTTCATAACAACAGATCACTTCAAAGGGTTTCAAATTTTCCTCTAGGTTTTTGCAAAGAGGCACTATCTCCACCTCGTCAAAAGGTAAAATTAGAGTCCTTAAATGGGTCAAAGGAGGCAAACATAAAAAGAAATACTCCACTGCACCAAAGGAAGGAAGATGATAAAGGGAATCAACAAAAGGGATAGAAATATCAGTTCAAGGTTTGATTTCTCAAAGATAGGACAGAAACATTTTTAAAGGGTCAAGGAGGTAAGCATAAGGGAATAAATTTCCAAAGAAGGAACCTATTACAAGCATAGGTTCATGGTTGATAGAATGAATTGTCCAACTCCAAAAGAGACAGTGATCTAAGGAAGAAGTTGTGTGGGCACCTGCAAGAACAAAAGTGGCCAGCAAAAGCACAAAAATGGTTTAGAAAACTCACCTCCCTCACTAGACATACATTATTTGCAAACTGATCAAAGGAACAAACATGTAGTTGGCTTAAGAGCAGTAAAGCCTCCAAAATGGTTTATTTATCAAGGTATACTCTGCAAGAGATAGGTTAGCCATAAATGACACTTCTGCAGGACTTTCAAGATAAGCTACCTACAGGAAGATTGATAAAGACAAACAAACCAAATGTTTTTCACAATGATGGCACACATAAAGAATAAAGGGACTACTGATGCTTGATGCTAGGGTTTTCATATTGAGAGATTTTTCACTATTTTTAAAGAGAAAACCGGACACAGTGACAATCAAAGGAAAATATGGCAACTGATCACAACTCTTCCATTTGCAAGTGCTAAATATCATAAAGAGGTTTCATTTTCCAAAGTGGTTTAATGGCAACTTATTAAACTTGATGAAAATTTTGTAAGCACAAGGAAGACATCAATAGGCTCCCAGCAAAGAAAATAACCATATTTTTGTCAAACTGCCACCTACAGGACCAAAAATTCCAAAAGCACAGTGAGATGAATAAAAGGAGAAATCAACATTAGGAAAGTGGGTTTGGGCTCATAAATTCATTCTTCAAAAAATCCGTAAAGCCTCCTTGACCTGTTTCCCATCTCATTTATCATTGTAGAGAAGAAGAAAACCATTGAGGGAATGTTTTGAGGGTTTTGTGCGAGTTTGGTAAAAAAGCCCAGGTGCTGTGCACCGAGGCCGACGCTATGCACCCGACCATCAGTGCTGCATGTAGAGGAGGCAGTGGCAGTGTTATTTGACACTGCGCTATGCACCGGGATAGTAGCACTACACACCTGAGCGGGTGCTACGCACAAACACAAAAACAACCTGACATGCCCAATTTTCACCTGGCACTACACTTCGACAGGCCCAACAGGCTATTCAATCACCTGACTCACCCACTCAAGACTGCCAGCCCGACCCGAATCGCCATTGTGCATAGGAGGACCGGACTTGAACGAGCAGTCAGGTGGCGCTGTGCATCGACAGATTCTGTCAAAATTGCTCAAAATTTTCCTTAATCCAATATTTTTGCCTCCAAAAGCTCTTACATCAATCAAAGTGATTTTGGTGGTCTTTTTTCCTCACTTTCCAAGTGCACTTTACATAATCTAGGAAGGTATATTTTTCCTAATGTGACAAAACCCTAGTCTCCATAAAAATCAAATTTTGCCACCTATAGTAGGGCTTGCAAATTTTAAAAGTTGAAATTAGCCTAAATACACTCAAATAAAATCAGTCCCTCACATCACTCATTTGCCCTC
Organism: Pinus albicaulis; assembly: GCA_034641835.2. Classification (NCBI taxonomy): domain Eukaryota; kingdom Viridiplantae; phylum Streptophyta; class Pinopsida; order Pinales; family Pinaceae; genus Pinus; species Pinus albicaulis. The sequence continues at coordinate 106,873 of JAXQQM020081765.1, read as the reverse complement.
TCTAGACCTAAAGGCTCTCAAACAAGTTAAAACCTTTGTTCTAAGCTAGTCACCATGTGTGAAGAAGAAATCAATGCTAGCAGTGATGAAAGAAAAAGGCCTACCAAGCCAAAGCACAAGGGAGGAAGGGTTAATAGGTTTGAGCCCCTAGATAACATTCAAATTACTTCCTCTCCCATGATCCTTACATGTTTTTAGGATGTTGGGTGTTATCAGTTTTGTGAGAAAAATAAACAAGTCCAAAGCCACTCAGACTTGACTAGGTTGTTCATTATCAGTTTATAAAATCACCAAGTGAACCTAGCAAGAGTGAATTTTGAACTCTCATATGAATCCATTTCTAAAGATACAGGAATACCAGATATTGGTGAGAGATGGTTCAAAAATAAGAAATTGGACTTGAGCTATTATGAGCCCTACCTCAAACCTAGCTGTCAACAAGGCTGCAAGGTTGTCTTGCCCTTTTCCCACCTGCTAGAGAGGTATGCCCTATTGATGAGGTAGATTATCAAGTACCTCACCCATGAGGGGAGCTACTGCAGGGTTTATTCTTATCACATAAGGCTTTTGATGCACTTCACCAAGGATAAGTTGCTAAACCTACCATACTATCTATACCAGAGCATTGACAAAATGGCTTCAATGGTCAAGAAGAGGAGTTATTCCAACCAAATGCAGAGCCTTTTTCACCACTCCTTGGTCAAGATGATTGTTTTACACCATCTAGAGGAGCAAGGAATCCCCTGGGAAGTCTTTATCTCACATGATGTGTTTTCAAATCCCCAAGCATTCATTCAGCAAAATTTTCCTTCCACTTCACACCCACCTACCTCCTCTCCTCCACCATATCCACATATGCCTTCTCCATAAGGAAACTCACCTCCTATCTCTTCACCTAATGCATCAAATGGAGGAGAATACAATAGCCCTAATGAGGAGAAAACAAATGACAATGGGGAGGAAAAGGACAGTGAGGTAGAAATATAGTTTAATGAGGAAAAAGAAGAGGACAATAGTGCTAATGGAGAAGATGATGGCAGTAGCCATGAAGAACAAACAGAGGTACAATCTATTGAGGAATACCAAGAGGATGAATAAATTGAAGACCAAGAAAAGACAATTGATGAGGTTGAAACAAAGTTTGAAGATGAAGGCAGTGACCATAGCAGTGGCACAAAGGAGACAATCAGTGATGAGAAATAAAATAGTCATGATAGTCATGACAACTCTCATGATTTTAATAACACTAATCAGCCTCTAAATGAACAATAAATCCAAAGTGACGGTGCAAAAAATGACAAATAAGAAGACCTCAGTGAAGGACAGAGCAAAAATGAGGCAAGTGAGGAGGGTAGTGATCAGTTTGAGAGCCAAGATGATAGTGAATAGAATAGTAACAAAGGCAAGGATGATGATGAGGTTAAAGGTCAAGAAATTAGTGACCCAATGGAGCATCAAGTGAATCATGAAAGCCATGACAAATATGAAAAGGCTTGTGACTTCATCAAGGATCAAGGCACCCTCATCACTCCTCTCACATGCACCTACCATATAGGCGAAAGATATGTGTTTTCTGCCTCAAAAAGGCAAAGGGCGATCTCTCCTCTGGCTATCAAGAACAAAGACAAGGTCAAGGAGAAGATGGACAAAGGTGAGCAACAGTTCAAGGTAAGGAGAAGCAAAAGGATCAAGAGGACTTCTCAAAGGCCTAAATTCATTGATTTAGACAGTGACAATGAGGACAAGGAGATGAACAGAAGATTGCTTCTCTTGGAGAAAGATGCACAGATTTAGGAGTGGGAAAGATACTTTTAGATGGCACAAAGTTCCATAAACTATTACAAAGAAGAGAATAAGCATTTCAAGGAGGTAAAGAGTGGCCTTTGTCTACAAAAGAAAATGACCAAGCATTATGCAAGGAAAAACATGTCTGCTTGTGCCAAACTGAGGAAGGCCCTCATGGAGCTAGAAGACCTAGTAAGAGCCAAAGTGCAGGAAAGCCTTAGAATTTTGGTTGAGGCTTCTCAATAGGTGTCCAAGACCTCTTGAGGGACCTCTCCACAAATTTTGAGGCAAATTGGACAACTTTTTTTTTCCAAATTTTGACCCCTCTATGCACAACACCCTTGGCGCTACACCCAAAATTGGTGCATCCTTAGCTCTCAAAGTTTACATTTTATGATTTCTCACATCACCATCAGTCTTCTCACCAATTTTCAGATCATTTGGAGCATTTTCACCCCCTCAAAAGGTTGAATAACATCAAACATTTGACCTTTCTGCCTCATTTTCAGACCAAGCGCTGCCCACAGTGCAGTGTTGGGATATTTGATTTTTGGATAGGTAAATGGTATCCACTCAAACCAACTAAAGAATTTTTGGAAATTAGAATCATCATGCTTTCCAATGGTCCATCACGGAGCCAAATCCGGTGTCGAGAAGGGGTCCAAAACTCAACTGCAAGAGGCCCTATTTTATGTTGAAGTGGTACTATGCACAGAGGCGGCCTAGTGTGTTTTGGACCAAAAGTAAAAAAAACACACTCATTCATTGGAAATAGATATTTTTGAGTTTTTTGAGGCAAATTAAGCTATAATTAGGTGCAAATAGTTATTTTAGCATTTATTTCTTGGGATATTAAGTGCCTTGGGCCTTGCATGGTCTCTTGGCCATAAATGATATTTATGACTATATTTGACATTTTCCTATCACATTTAGGGTTTTAGTCCTCATTTTCTCCATAAATAGAGCATGAGGCCCCTATGTATTTTTTTGGCATTTGATAAGCCTGAAGAGCAATATACATGGTTTCATGAGTTTGGAGAAGAAATTGGTTTTGTGAAGTGGATGAAGACAGAGATAGAGAGAGAGAGAGAGAGAGAGAGAGAGAGAGAGAGAGACAGGGAGAGAGAGATAGGTAGGGGGAGAGAGAAAGTTGTGAGATAGAGAGGAAGAGAGAGAGAGAGCAAAGACAGAGATAAAGAGAGAGAGAGTGATGAGAGAGATAATGGTGGGGGGGAGAGTGGTGGGAGAGAGAGAGAGATAACGGAGGTCTGTCATAGAATTTTCAACACATGTGGAAAAAACACCCAAAACTCATAAATAATTTGTAAATAGATTTCTCTAATGGATTTTGTTGTTTCCTTTTCATGTTGACTAGAAGACTCCTATGAGAATTATTACAATAACAACCAATTAGGTAATACAAAGTATAATAGCAGATATTCTCTAGAATTACTTAGCATGTCATACTACAAAAATACCCAAAAAATCACAAATGAGTAACTTAGTAAATAGAATTCTAATGGATTTTATTGTTTCCTTCCTTAATGTTGACCAGAAGACTCTATGAGAGCTATTATAATTGCAGTCACTAGGTAAGACAAAGTATAATAGCCTATATTCTCTAAATTTATTTAGCATGTCATACTACAAAATAATTGTTTATATAAAATAGTAACATGTTTGGACGCCCAACTATAGTTGGATGACACTTTATCTCCATACATGATCTAGATCGTGGAGGTATTCTTGCCATTTTCAGTTTGGATTTGCTAGCCTCCATACATGATCTAGATCGTGGAGGTATTGTTGCCATTTCGAATTTGGATTTGCTGGCACTTTGAAGAGTTGATGACTCTTCCATGTTTTCTATATAAAATGTATTACATTAAACTAAAACTCTTGCACATGGTGGGAACATATTCTTTCAACATCTTTTTCTCTTCCACCATCATCTTCATTTATACTATTATGATGATTGTTGCTAATTTTACCTTTCATTTTCGACATTCACAAAGAGCATTGTATCCTTGAATGTTTAGGATGACCAAGTATGTAAAGACCAAGTATGGTTGTTTATAGGACTCTCTCAACATCTTTGTCTCTTCCACCATCATCATCATTTATATTATTATGATGATGTAAGAATATATTTTACTTGTCATCCATGGACTTTGGATGACGAGGTATGGTTGTAACAATTGATGTAATGTAAGTGTTAAAATATTTAGAACTATAGATTTTGAAACCTTTTGCATGTGTAATGTGTATGTGTTTATGTATCTATTTGTTTCTTTTGCATATTTTATATATGATAATATGTTTACTATTTCTTTGATGATATAATGATTGTGCTTTTTTAGGTAATATGATGATTTTTTTTTAATTGATAAGATGTTTTTGTTTGTTGCATGATGTGGACTGTACATGTGAAATGATACAATAATGATAATAATGATGGGGACAAAGAGAGATGGTGAGAGAGAGAGAGAGAGAGAGAGAGAGAGAGAGAGAGAATGTGTGTCTTTTTGTTTGAGAGAGAGGAAGGGAGGGAGGGGGCAAGGGGACGCAGCCAGAGAGGGGGGCACAGAGAGAGTGTGTGTGTGTGAGAGAGAGAGAGAGAGAGTGAGAGACATAGAGAGAGGGGTAGAGATAGACAGTGGTAGAGAGAGAGAGAGCGAGGGTGGGGGCAGGAGAGAGAGAGAGAGAGGGGAGGGGTGGAGGAGAGAGAGAGAGGGGAGGGGAGAGATCTAGAGAGAGAGAGGGAGAGAGAGAGAGAGGTGGGCAAGGTAGACTGGGGGAGAGAGAGATAGGGTAGAAAGAGAGAAAGAGAGAGATAGGGGGAGGGAGAGAGAAAGAGAGAGAGGGGGGGATATGGAGAGAGGGATAGAGAGCAAGAGAGAGACGGGGACAGAGAGAGAGAGGGAGGGAGGGGTAGAGAGATATTATAGAGAGAGAGAGAGAGAGAGAGAGAAAGAGAGAGAGAGAGAGAGAGCGAGGGGGGGAGAGAGAGGGGGCAGAGAGAGAGAGAGAGAGAGAGAGAGAGAGAGAGAGAGAGGTGGCGATGAGAGAGAGAAAATGGGGGGAGAGGTGCCAGAGAGAGAGAGGGGAGGGTATAGAGATGAGTAAGGGGGAGAGAGAGAGAGGTGAGAGAGAGAGAGAGAGAGAGATAGAGACATTAATAGTGGGGAGAGAGAGAGAGAGAGCAAAAGAACATAGTGATGGGGGAGAGAGTGTGGAGTGAGAGCAGAAAGGAGGAGAGAGAGAGAGAGGGTAAAAGAGATGTGGTTGTTATTTATTTATATATTTATGTATAGATAAGAGGGTATAGAGAGAGAGAGAGAGAGAGAGAGAGGTGGGTGGGAGAATGGGAGAGAGAAAGAGAGCAGATAGGGGGCAAGTGAGAGAGAGAGAGTTAGAGAGTGTGTGTGTGTGTGAGAGAGAGAGAGAGAGAGAGAGAGTGAAGGTGATATATGGGGAGAGGGATAGAGAGAGCGAGAGAGCAATGGGGACAGAGAGAAGAGGACAGAGAGAGAGATATGGGGAAGGGAGAAAGAGGGAGAGAGGAACGGAGAGAGAGAGAGAGAAGGGGGTGAGAGAGCTAGAGAAAGAGAGAGAGAGAGAAGGGGGTGAGAGAGAGAGAGAGAGAGAGGGGGGGGGGGGGGAGAGAGAGAGAGGGGGGAGGGAGAGAAAGAGAGAGAAATAGAGAGAGTGGGAGAGATGGAGAGAGGGATAGAGAGAGTGAGAGAGCGAGGGGGGAGAGAGAGATAGAGGGGAAGGGAGAGAGAGAGAGAGAGAGAGATAGATGGCGGGGGAGAGATAAATTATGGGTGAGAGAAAGAGAGAGATAGGGGGCAAGAGAGAGAGATGGAGAAGGGGGGGAGAGAGAGAGAGTAGGGGGAAGAGAGAGAGAGAGAAAGAGATAACGGGTGGGAGAGGGAGATAGAGAGAGGAGGGGGAGGGAGATAGAGAGACGGGGGGGGGTAGGAGGGTACATTGAGAGGGGGACAGAGGGAGTGGGGGAGAGAGAGATGGGGGGAGAGAGAGAGGGGGTGTGAGAGAGAGAGAGAGAGAAGGGGGGGAGAGAGCTAGACAGTAACAAAGAGAGAGATAGATAGAGAAAGAGGGGGGGGGGGGGATAGATCTAGAGAGAGACAGAGAGAGAGAGAGAGGTGGAGAGAGAGCTAAAGAGAGAGGGGGGTAGAGAGGGAAGTGGGCGAGGGGGTGCGAGATTGGGGGGTGGGGCGTGCGGTGAGAGAGAGAGAGAGAGAGAGAGAGATAGAGAGAAAGAGAGACGAAGATAAATGGGGCAGGAGGGTACAAAGAGAGGGTTGGGGAGAGAGAGAGAGAGAGTGGGAGGGAGGGATGGGGGCAGGAGGGTATAGAGAGAGGGAGAGAGAGAGAGGGGGTGGGAGAGAGAGAGGGGGGAAGAGAGGGAGAGGAAGAGAGAAAGGGAGAGTGAGAGAGGGAGGGGGGTGGGGGGGCAGATGGATAGAGAAAGACAACGAGGGGGAGAGAGAGAGAGTAGGGAGAGATCTAGAGAGTGAGAGAGTGGGAGAGTGACAGAGAGAGAGGGAGTGAGATAGATAGAGAGAGGGTGGGAGAGAGAGAGAGAGAGAGAGAAACAAAGAGAGAGAGAGGTCGGCAAGGTAGAGTGGGGGAGAGTGATAGGGAGGAAGAGAGAGAGAGAGAGGGGGGGAGAGAGAGAGGAGGGGGGAAGAGAGAGAGAGAGAGAGAGAGAGAGGGGGGGGGGGAGAGAGAGGAGAGAGAGAGAGAGAGAGAGAGAGAGAGATATATATGGAGAGGGGAGAGAAAGAGAGGGGGGAAGAGAGAGAGAGAGAGAGAGAGAGAAAGCATGACAAAGAGAGAGAGAGAGAGAGAGAGCAAGCATGAAAAAGAGAGAGAGAGAGAGAGAGAGAGAGAGAAGGGGGGGGGGAGAGAGATGGGGGGAGAGAGACAGGGTTGGTTGAGTGAGAGGGGGGAAGAGAAAGAGGGAGAGAGAGGGGAGGGGTTATAGGGAAAGAGAAAGATACAAAGGGGAAGAGACACAGAGGGAGAGAGAGTGAGAGAGATTATGTTTTAGTGTGTGACACAAAGATAGAGGGGAGAGAGAGAGAGAGACAAAGAGAGGGATAGAGTGAGGGGGAGACAAAGAGAGAGAGAGAGAGAAGGAGGGAGGAGAGAGAGGAACAAAGAGAAAATAGAGAGAGAGAGAGAGAGAGAGAGAGAGAGAGAGAGACGAAGGGGAGAGATACAGAGACAGAGATAGAGAGAGAGAGAGAGAGAGAGAGAGAGAGAGAGAGAGAGAGAGAGAGAGAGAGAGAGAGATAGGTAGGGGGAGATATAGGTTGGGGAGATAGAGAGAGTGGAAGAGAGAGAGAGAGAGGCAAAGACAGAGATAAAGAGAGAGGATGAGAGAGAGATAACGGGGGGAGGGGGGGAGAGGGAGGTAGAGAGAGAGAGATAACGGGAGGCCTTGTCATAGAATTTTCTGCAAATACATGGAAAAACACCCGAAAACTCATAAATAACTTAGTAAATAGATTTCTAATGGATTTTCTTGTTTCCTTCCTTAATGTTGACCAGAAGACTACATAGAGAGCTTCTTTAATTGCACGTCACGAGGTAATACAAAGTATAATAGTAGATATTCTCTAGAATTGTAGCATGTCATACTACAAAATTACCCAAAAAATCCTGGCTTGGTAACTTAGTAGTAAATTCTAATGGATTTTCTTGTTTCCTTCCTTAATGTTGACGAGAAGACTCTATGAGAGCTATTATAATTGCAGTCACTAGGTGAGACAAAGTATAATAGCCTATATTCTCTAAATTTATTTAGCATGTCATACTACAAAATAATTGTTTATATAAAATAGTAACATGTTTGGAAGCCCAACTATAGTTGGATGACACTTTATCTCCATACATGATCTAGATCGTGGAGGTATTCTTGCCATTTTCAATTTGGATTTGCTAGCCTCCGTGCATGATCTAGATCGTGGAGGTATTGTTGCCATTTCGAATTTGGATTTGCTGGCACTTTGAAGAGTTGATGACTCTTCCATGTTTTTTATATAAAATGTATTACATTAAACTAAAACTCTCGCACATGGTGGGAAAATATTCTTTCAACATCTTTTTCTCTTCCACCATCATCTTCATTTATACTATTATGATGATTAGAGCATATATTTTACCTTTCATTCTTGGACATTCACAAAGAGCATTGTATCCTTGAATGTTTAGGATGACCAAGTATGTAAAGACCAGGTATGGTTGTTTATAGGATTCTCTCAACATCTTTGTCTCTTCCACCATCATCATCATTTATATTATTATGATGACGTAAGAATATTTTTTACTTGTCATCCATTGACTTTGGATGACGAGGTATGGTTGTAACAATTGATGTAATGTAAGTGTTAAAAGATTTAGAAATATATATATATATATATATATTATAATTAAATTTATTTTGTGTTTTATTTAGCCAATTATATTTAGGTGGAGTTTTATGAGGGTTATTGGATTTATAGGGTTATATTTTGTAAGTTGGTAAAGTCTATAAACTTACCCAATAAATACCAAAGAAATTCACATTATTAAGGGTTGGCCTAGCCTTAGATAAGTGTGATTCATATAAAATTTAGTCATACTTTCTTAAATCATGAGTTAATTCCACAAATCACAAATACTTTAACAAACAAGAAATAATAAAATTTATTTTAATTGAAAATTAATAAATTTAATATAAATATAAAATCAAATTATTAAGTGCATATATCAAAATAAAAATTCATTCAAAATTATGTATTTAACGTAAAAGAATGTTTCACGTAGTATACAAACCATTTTTTGAGAGAAGATTAATATATAGAACATATTTTTAACATTTAATTTATTTTGATTTTAAATTTATAATAAAATTAAAAGAACCAAATAATCTAAATATAAAATTAAAATTGGTACTCACAATGACACCTATATATGAGATGGAAGAATTACTTCCAACACCCTGTGAAACTTTTTTAGAGTGGAAAATATAATGTGTTATTTTTCATTGTTTAAGTTGTATTTTTTAGTACTAAATAGTGTATATAGGACCAAATAAAAAATTCACCCATAAAAACTTAATTTTTTTCTATGTATAGATATATATGAAGTTTATATGGACATAAATTAGTTAACATAAATTTTCAAATAATTTATTGAAATCTGTTATTGAAATATTTTTGAGATTTAAATATTTTATTCACACATTTTTTTAACTTGTAATTACCTTATATTCATTTTAATAGAGAGACGAACTTACACATGCTTTCATACTGAATAGATTGTAGAATAAGCCTCTCAACTCAATGAACATGTGAACTCAACAAAATAATATTACTTTACAAAAATGATATGTCACCAATTTTTTTAATCGGTTAAAATTACCTGATGATATACCTTATCACGACTTGACTTAACTTTTTACTGCTATTTATTTTTATTATTATAATATAACTTTTTAATGCTATTTATTTTTGTTATTATAATATCCCATCTCATCTTTTCCAGAACCAAATTAGAAATTAAAATAAAAAGATGGATATACCTTTTCATTTATACATTACACAAAAAAATGCACCATGAGGAAGCGGGTATCGAGTTTAATTGAGTTGGATAATCCACTTGATACAAATGGAGGACGCAGCTTATTTGATAAAATAGATGTAACTAAACCAGCAAGAATATTTTTGAAAGTTTACTTAAAATAGTGCAATAAGTAGAGGTCGAGATGAAAAACATCTAATATGCTTTTTTGCTTTTGTACATGTGCGTAAAGAACCATAATATCTATTTCCTTGATCCTACTGCTCGCCTTCGGTGGGTATAGATTCTGGAACCTACATCTATCTAACCGTTGGCGTCGGATGCTTTTTATTTCAAATTCAGTTGTGATAAAGATGGAATGGATCCAATTTGTGTTTGTGCTGAGGTTGTGAATTGCAAGAACTTGTGTGTGTTTCTTCTGCCGCGCAGCCACGTTTTCATTAGGCGTCTGCTTTTCTTTTTCCTTCTCAATTTTATTTTACTCTGTTCAATGTTTGTTTTATTCTACTTTGTTTTTTTGTCTGATTTTGTTCCGTTTGTTTGTTTACCGAGTTTTTCTATTTTTTCTACGGACTGCGATATGATTTTTTCTTGGTCTTGTGTATTTTATATAGTGTCTGAGTTTAATTTTCATTGTTTTTTATCATATTTTCTGTCCGGAGTGAAACTTCCATTTACTTGAATTTCCTCAGCGTTTGTTCTGGTGTAGCTGTTTAAATATCTGCAATCAGACATGGAAGCTGTTTAAAGATTTGCAATCAGACATGGAGTCATGAAGGAGCCTAGGTAAATATCTAGTTATTCAACGTAAAGATTATGTTTAGTTTGTAGCAATCCTTTTGAAAGGGTTTGAAAAAATGTTTACACCAAGGACATGTAACTAGATCAGTTTTTGCAGTGAAATTACTTAAGATATTGTTCTAAGTAATTTTTATTTTCTCATATACTATATATTTCTTGTTTTCATGATGTTCTTGTTAAAATCTTATTAAATATACATTTCTCCTATACTATAGGATGGCCTATCTAATTAAATTTATTTATATTTCTACACCAGCTGCAGAGGACAAGACTCGAGCGGAAGAGAGGCTACTGAATTGAAAATCTGAGTAACATTTCTTGCGGTGGACTAACATTTAGTGCAGTTAAAAAACTGTGAGTAATTCTTCCTGTCCATTTAATTTCTTAGTATTTAAATTTGCGTTTAAAGATTTATTAGTTCTATATTTGAAATCAAATCATCCTAATATCAGTTCTATATTTGCGTTTAAAGATTTATTAGGTCTGATTTATTAGTTCTATATTTAGAGATCAAATCATCCTAATATTAGAGATTGAAATTGATGTAGGAGATTATTACATACTTCAAATCATATTCATCTTGAAGTTGACGCCCTGAATCTTGAAGAAGATAATCCTAATTTGTTTCTTCTTTTTATACTAAATGCAACGAGATTTAGGGTTTTTAACTAAATTCTTCAGAGGGAGGGAATATAAAGAGATTGTAAATTCTTACGGCGGAGAGAAGCTGGCGTGTGTGGTTTTTTTATTAGATTCTCTAAGTAGGAAGGGATTGAGAGAGAATTTGTAAGTTGTGACCAGATTTAGGGTTTTCTAACTAAATTCGTCAGAGGGAGGGAATATAAAGAGATTGTAAATTCTTACGGCGGAGAGAAGCTGAAGTGTGTGGTTTTTTTATTAAATTCTCAAAGTAGGAAGGGATTTAGAGAGAATTGGTAAGTTGTGACCAGATTTAGGGTTTTCTAACTAAATTCTTCAAAAGGAATGGATATAACAAAAGATTATAACTAAATTCTTGAAAAAGAAGAGATTATAACTAAATTCTTCAAAAGGAAGGGATATAAGAAGAGATTATAAATTGTGACAGGGAGAGAAGAGAAGTTTTAAAAAATAGTTAAAAGAAAGCTAAAGCAAGTAGCATAGGAAAGCAACCAGGCATTTATTAAGCGAGTTTTTATTTGGTAATTTGTCCCACACACCGCCACAGCTAACTCCAAGAAAGTCGACTCGTAGGTAGGATGAGTATGATGGATAAGTATGAACGGATTTAGCGACGTATATGGCCTGTTTGGTTTGCGAACTCCAAGAAAGTCGACTCGTCAGCAGTTTAGGAATAAATTTGGTTCTTTAGGGGGAGCCAAGTGATACGGACAACAGCTGTTTAAGTTCTAGGGTTAACTTCGAAATTTAGGATTCTGATTAAAGCCACTTTATGAATTTGTTGCATTAAACTACACAGAATTAGCTGAACAGTTACTTGGCAAGTAATGGCAACTCTTAATTATTTTTCTCTCTCGTTCCATTTACAGCCTAAAGAAGTCTCCAGCAAGAATAATGCCCTTTCGTAATTCTTTCATTGTAAGGGAGGTTGTGGATTATGATTAAAAAATTAAACGAACATCCCAAATTCCCAAATTACTCCTCTATTTATAGTAAGAAATCATCTTTGTTGAAATATTTATCCGTATTTATATTTATTTATATGTGGTTTATTATATGTTTATTGGTGAGTTATATTCAATTCAACGTATTGATTTGAAATTATATAATATGAAATGAATATTTTTGTAAGTTTTTTTTTTTATACATAATTATTTATAATGTAAAATGAGATGCACTTTATTTTATTATATATTTATTTTTATTCTGTTTTAAATTATATAATATAAATAAAATTTATTTAGAAATATAATTGTCTTATGTAATTAAAATATCTTAACTAAATATATATTTTTTATCTAAATATAAAAAAGAGTGAAATTATATTTCTTTAAAATTTCATAAATGTATGAATAATTGTGTTTCATGATATATTTGTTACATGATATGATGTTGGCATTTATGTATAGATGTCTTTTTAGTTATAATGTGTATGTGCCTTTGTATGTTGTATTTTTTGCATGCTTTTAAATGAAAGTAATTTTTAGTTGTTTATGTTATATCACAATGTGTTGATGCTAATTAGATGAAATAATTGTGTTGTAACATAATATAATGTTGAAACCTTTTGCATGTGTAATGTGTATGTGTTTATGTATCTATTTGTTTCTTTTGCATATTTTATATATGATAATATGTTTACTATTTCTTTGATGATATAATGATTGTGCTTCTTTAGGTAATATGATGATTTTTTTTTAATTGATAAGATGTTTTTGTTTGCTGCATGATGTGGACTGTACATGTGAAATGATACAATAATGATAATAATGATGGGGAGAAATAGAGATGGTGAGAGAGAGAGAGAGAGAGAGAGAGAGAGAGAGAGAGAGACGAAGGGGAGAGATACAAAGACATAGATAGAGAGAGAGAGAGAGAGAGAGAGAGAGAGAGAGAAAGAGAGAGAGAGGGAGAGAGAGATAGGTAGGGGGAGATATAGGTTGGGGAGATAGAGAGAGTGGAAGAGAGAGAGAGAGGCAAAGACAGAGATAAAGAGAGAGGATGAGAGAGAGATAACAGGGTGGGGGGGGGAGAGGGAGGGAGAGAGAGAGAGATAACGGGAGGCCTTGTCATAGAATTTTCTGCAAATACATGGAAAAACACCCAAAAACTCATAAATAACTTAGTAAATAGATTTCTAATGGATTTTCTTGTTTCCTGTCTTAATGTTGACTAGAAGACTCTATGAAAGTTATTACAATTGAAGTCACTAGGTAATACAAAGTATAATAGCAGATATTCTCTAGTATTACTTAGCATGTCATACTACAAAAATACCCAAAGAATCACAAATCAGTAACTTAGTAAATAGAATTCTAATGGATTTTCTTGTTTCCTTCCTTAATGTTGACCAGAAGACTCTATGAGAGCTATTATAATTGCAGTCACTAGGTAAGACAAAGTATAATAGCCTATATTCTCTAAATTTATTAGCATGTCATACTACAAAAGAATTGTTTATATAAAATAGTAACATGTTTGGAAGCCCAACTATAGCTGGATGACACTTTATCTCCATACATGATCTAGATTGTGGAGGTATTCTTGCCATTTTCAATTTGGATTTTCTAGCCTCCATACATGATCTAGATCGTGGAGGTATTGTTGCCATTTCAAATTTGGATTTGCTGGCACTTTGAAGAGTTGATGACTCTTCCATGTTTTTTATATAAAATGTATTACATTAAACTAAAACTCTTGCACATGGTGGGAACATATTCTTTCAACATCTTTTTGTCTTCCACCATCATCTTCATTTATACTATTATGATGATTAGAGCATATATTTTACCTTTCATTCTTGGACATTCCACAAAGAGCATTGTATCCTTGAATGTTTAGGATGACCAGGTATGTAAAGACCAAGTATGGTTGTTTATAGGACTCCTCTCTCAACATCTTTGTCTCTTCCACCATCATCATCATTTATATTATTATGATGATGTAAGAATATATTTTACTTGTCATCCATGGACTTTGGATGACTAGGTATGGTTGTAACAATTGATGTAATGTAAGTGTTAAAATATTTAGAACTATATATATATATATATATATATATATATATATATATATATATATATATATATATATATATATATATATATATATATATATAATAATTAAATTTATTTTGTGTTTGATTTAGCCAATTATATTTAGGTGGAGTTTTATGAGGGTTATTGGATTGATAGGGTTATATTTTGTAAGTTGGTAAGGTTTCTAAACTTACCCTAGAAATACCAAATAAATTCACATTGTTAAGGGTTGGCATGGCCTCATATAAGTGTGATTCATGTAAAATTCAGTCATACTTTCCTATATCATAGGTTAATTCCACAAATGGAGAGAGGGATAGAGAGTGAGAGAGCGAGAGATGGAGAGATGGATAGAGAGAGACAGTGGTAGAGAGAGAGAGAGCGAGGGTGGGGGCAGGAGAGAGAGAGAGAGAGGGGAGGGGTGGAGGAGAGAGAGAGAGGGGAGAGGTGGGGGAGAGAGTTGGGGAGGGGGGGTGAGATCTAGAGAGAGAGA
>JAXQQM020081765.1:85000-90000 GCA_034641835.2 Pinus albicaulis | reverse complement strand
TTTTCTGCAAATACATGGAAAAACACCCGAAAACTCATAAATAACTTAGTAAATAGATTTCTAATGGATTTTCTTGTTTCCTTTCTTAATGTTGACTAGAAGGCTATATCAGAGCTATTACAATTGCACTCACCAGGTAATACAAAGTATAATAGCACATATTCTCTAGAATTACTTAGCATGTCATACTACAAAAATACCCAAAAAATCACAAACCAGTAACTTAGTAAATAGAATTCTAATGGATTTTCTTGTTTCCTTCCTTAATGTTGACCAGAAGACTCTATGAGAGCTATTATAATTGCAGTCACTAGGTAAGACAAAGTATAATAGCCTATATTCTCTAAATTTATTTAGCACGTCATACTACAAAATAATTGTTTATATAAAATAGTAACATGTTTGGAAGCCCAACTATAGTTGGATGACACTTTATCTCCATACATGATCTAGATCGTGGAGGTATTCTTGCCATTTTCAATTTGGATTTGCTAGCCTCCATACATGATCTAAATCGTGGAGGTATTGTTGCCATTTCGAATTTGGATTTGCTGGCACTTTGAAGAGTTGATTACTCTTACATGTTTTTTATATAAAATGTATTACATTAAACTAAAACTCTTGCACATGTTGGAAACACATTCTTTCATCATCTTTTTCTCTTCCACCATCATCTTCATTTATACTATTATGATGATTAGAGCATATATTTTACCTTTCATTCTTGTACATTCACAAAGAGCATTGTATCCTTGAATGTTTAGGATGACCAAGTATGTAAAGACCAAGTATGGTTGTTTATAGGATTCTCTCAACATCTTTGTCTCTTCTGTCATCATCATTTATATTATTATGATGACGTAAGAATATTTTTTACTAAGACTTGTCCTTCCATTGACTTTGGATGACGAGGTATGGTTGTAACAATTGATGTAATGTAAGTGTTAAAAGATTTAGAAATATATATATATATATATATATATATATATATATATATATATATATATATATATATAATAATTAAATTTATTTTGTGTTTGATTTAGCCAATTATATTTAGGTGGAGTTTTATGAGAGTTATTGGATTTATAGGGTTATATTTTGTAAGTTGGTAAAGTTTCTAAAATTACCCTAGAAATACCAAATAAATTCACATTGTTAAGGGTTGGCATGGCCTCATATAAGTGTGATTCATGTAAAATTCAGTCATACTTTCCTATATCATAGGTTAATTCCAAAAATCACAAATACTTTAACAAACAAGAAATCATAAAATTTATTTTAATTGAAAATTAATAAATTTAATAGAAATATAAAATCAAATTATTAAGTGCATATATCAAAATAAAAATTCATTCAAAATTATGTATTTAACTTAAAAGAATGTTTCACGTAGTATACAAACCATTTTTTGAGAGAAGATTAATATATAAAACATATTTTTAACATTTAATTTATTTTGATTTTAAATTTATAATAAAATTAAAAGAACCAAATAATATAAATATAAAATTAAAATTGGTACTCACAATGACACCTATATATGAGATGGAAGAATTACTTCCAACACAAACATTTTTAGAGTGCAAAATACATTGTGTTATTTTTCATTGTTTAAATTGTA
Organism: Pinus albicaulis; assembly: GCA_034641835.2. Lineage (NCBI taxonomy): Eukaryota > Viridiplantae > Streptophyta > Pinopsida > Pinales > Pinaceae > Pinus > Pinus albicaulis. The sequence goes on along the minus strand of JAXQQM020081765.1, from coordinate 88,376 downwards.
TTTTTGAATGGTAAATAGGGTACATATAAGACCAAATAAAAATTGTAACCACAAAAACTTAATTTTTTTCTATGTATAGATATATATGAAGTTTATATGGACATAAATTAGTTAACATAAATTTTCAAATAATTTATTGAAATCTGTTATTGAAATATTTTTGAGATTTAAATATTTTATTCACACATTTTTTTAACTTTTAATTACCTTATATTCATTTTAATAGAGAGACGAACTTACACATGCTTTCATACTGAATAGATTGTAGAATAAGCCTCTCAACTCAATGAACATGTGAACTCAACAAAATAATATTACTTTACAAAAATGATATGTCTACAATTTTTTTAATCGATTAAAATTACCTGATGATATACCTTATCACGACTTGACTTAACTTTTTAATGCTATTTATTTTTATTATTATAATATAACTTTTTAATGCTATTTATTTTTGTTATTATAACATCCCATCTCATCTTTTCCAGAACCAAATTAGAAATTAAAATAAAAAGATGGATATACCTTTTCATTTATACATTACACAAAAAAATGCACCATGAGGAAGCGGGTATCGAGTTTAATTGAGTTGGATAATCCGCTTGATACAAATGGAGGACGCAGCTTATTTGATAAAATAGATGTAACTAAACCAGCAAGAATATTTTTGAAAGTTTACTTAAAATAGTGCAATAAGTAGAGGTCGAGAGGAAGCCGGTATCAAGTTTAATTGAGTTGGATAATCCGCTTGATACAAATGGAGGACGGAGCTTATTTGATAAAATAGATGTAACTAAACTAAATAGCAAGAATATTTTTTGAAAGTTTACTTAAAATAGTGCAATAAGTAGAGGTCGAGATGAAAAACATCTAATATGCTTTTTTGCTTTTGTACATGTGCGTAAAGAACCATAATATCTATTTCCTTGATCCTACTGCTCGCCTTCGGTGGGTATAGATTCTGGAACCTACATCTATCTAACCGTTGGCGTCGGATGCTTTTATTTGAAATTCAGTTGTGATAAAGATGGAATGGATCCAATTTGTGTTTGTGCTGAGGTTGTGAATTGCAAGAACTTGTGTGTGTTTCTTCTGCCGCGCGGCCACGTTTTCATTAGGCGTCTGCTTTTCTTTTTCCTTCTCAATTTTCTTTTACTCTGTTCAATGTTTGTTTTATTCTACTTTGTTTGTTTGTCTCATTTTGTTCCGTTTGTTTGTTTACCAGTTTTCTTTTTCTCTGGTCTCTGATATGATTTTATTTGGTGCTGTGTATTTTATATAGTGTACAGTTTAATTTTCATTGTTTTTTATCATATTTTCTGTCTGGAGTGAAACTTCCATTTACTTGAATTTCCTCAATGTTTGTTATGGTGTAGTTGTTTAAATATCTGCAATCAGACATGGAAGTTGTTTAAAGATTAGCAATCAGACATGGAGTCTTGAAGGAGCCTAGGTAAATAACTAGTTATTCAACGTAAAGATTATGTTTAGTTTATGGCAATCCTTTTGAAAGGGTTTGAAAAAATGTTTACACCAAGGACATGTAACTAGATCAGTTTTTGCAGTGAAATTACTTAAGATATTGTTCTAAGTAATTTTTATTTGCTCATATACCATATATTTCTTGTTTTCATGATGTTCTTGTTAAAATCTTATTAAATATACATTTCTCCTATACCAAAGCATGGCCTATCTAATTAAATTTATTTATATTTCTACACCAGCTACAGAGGACAGGACTGAGCGGAAGAGAGGCTACTGAATTGAAAATCTGAGTAACATTTCTTGCGGTGGACTAACATTTAGTGCAATTAAAAAACTGTGAGTAATTCTTCCTGTCCATTTAATTTCTTAGTATTTAAATTTGCGTTTAAAAATTTATTAGTTCTATATTTGAAATCAAATCATCCTAATATCAGTTCTATATTTTCGTTTAAAGATTTATTAGGTCTGATTTATTAGTTCTATATTTAGAGATCAAATCATCCTAATATTAGAGATTGAAATTGATGTAGGAGATTATTACATACTTCAAATCATATTCATCTTGAAGTTGACGCCCCGAATCTTGAAGAAGATAATCCTAATTTGTTTTTTCTTTTTATACTAAATGCAACTAGATTTAGGGTTTTTTAATACAAATTCTTCGGAGGGAGAGAATATAAGCAGTTGTAAATTCTTACGGCGGAGAGAAGGCCCCAACGTGTGTGGTTTTTTTATTATATTCTCTAAGTAGGAAGGGATCGGATAGAATTTGTAAGTTGTGACCCGGATTTAGGGTTTTGTAACTAAATTCTTCAAGGAATGGATATAACAAAGAATTCGGATTTTTTAACTAAATTCTTCAGAGGGAGGGAATATAAAGAGATTGTAAATTCTTACGGCGGAGAGAAGCTGACGTGTGTGGTTTTTTTATTAAATTCTCGAAGTAGGAAGGCACTTAGAGAGAATTGGTAAGTTGTGACCAGATTTAGGGTTTTCTAACTAAATTCTTCAAAAGGAATGGATATAACAAGAGATTATAACTAAATTCCTTAAAAAGAAGAGATTATAACTAAATTCTTCAAAAGGAAAGGATATAAGAAGAGATTATAAATTGTGACAGGGAGAGAAGAGAAGTTTTAAAAAATAGTTAAAAGAAAGCTAAAGCAAGTAGCATAAGAAAGCAACCAGGCATTTATTAAGCGAGTTTTTATTTGGTAATTTGTGCCACACACCGCCACAGCTAACTCCAAGAAAGTCGAATCGTAGGTAGGGAATTTGAGTATTATGGATAAGTATGAACGGATTTAGCCACGTATATGGCCTGTTTGGTTTGTAACTCAAGAAAGTCGACTCGTCGGCAGTTTAGGGGGAGCCAATGGTTCTTTAGGGGGAGCCAAGTGATACGGACAACAGCTGTTTAAGTTCTAGGGTTAACCTCGAAATTTAGGATTCTGATTAAAGCCACTTTATGAATTTGCTGCATTAAACTACACAGAATTAGCTGAACAGTTACTTGGCAAGTAATAGCAACCCTTAATTATTTTTCGCTCTCGTTCCATTTACAGCCTAAAGAAGACTCCAGCAAGAATAATGCCCTTTCGTCATTCTTTCATTGTAAGGAAGGTTGTGGATTATGATTAAAAAATTAAACGAACATCTCAAATTCCCAAATTACTCCTCTATTTTTATAGTAAGAAATCATCTTTGTTGAAATATTTATCCGTATTTATATTTATTTATATGTGGTTTATTATATGTGTATTGGTAAGTTATATTCAATTCAACGTATTGATTTGAAATTATATAATATGAAATGAATATTTTTGTAAGTTTTTTTTTTATACATAATTATTTATAATTATTTATAATGTAAAATGAGATGCACTTTATT
>JAXQQM020081765.1:67500-80000 GCA_034641835.2 Pinus albicaulis | reverse complement strand
TGATTCATGTAAAATTAAGTCATACTTTCCTATATCATAGGTTAATTCCACAAATCACAAATACTTTAACAAACAAGAAATAATAAAATTTATTTTAATTGAAAATTAATAAATTTAATATAAATATAAAATCAAATTATCAAGTGCATATATCAAAATAAAAATTCATTCAAAATTATGTATTTAACTTAAAAGAATGTTTCACGTAGTATACAAACCATTTTTTGAGAGAAGAATAATATATAAAACATATTTTTAACAATTAATTTATTTTTATTTTAAATTTATAATAAAATTAAAAGAACCAAATAATCTAGAGAGAGAGAGAGAGAGAGAGAGAGATATGGAGAGAGAGAGAGAGAGAGAGAAATATATGGAGAGGGGAGAGAAATAGAGGGGGGAAGAGAAGAGAGAGAGAGAGAGAGAGAGAGAGAGAGAGAGATATGGAGAGGGGAGAGAAAGAGAGGGGGGAAGAGAAGAGAGACAGAGAGAGAGAGAGAGAGAAACTGAGAGAGAGAGAGAGAGAGTGAGAGTGAGAGAAAGAGAGAGAGAGAGCAAGCATGACAAAGAGAGAGAGAGAGAGAATGGGGGGGGGGGGAGAGAGATGGGGGGAGAGAGACAGGGGTGGGTGAGTGAGAGGGGGGGAAGAGAGAGAGGGAGAGAGAGGGGAGGGGGAATAGGGAGAGAGAAAGATACAAAGGGGAAGAGACACAAAGGGAGAGAGAGTGAGAGAGATTGTGTTTAAGTGTGTGACACAAAGATAGAGGAGAGAGAGAGAGAGAGAGAGAGAGACAAAGAGAGGGAAAAAGTGAGGGGAAGACAAATAGAGAGAGAGAGAGAGAAGGAGGGAGGAGAGAGAGGAACAGAGAGAAAATAGAGAGAGAGAGAGAGAGAGAGAGAGAGAGATAGGGGGGATATATATATATATATATAGAGAGAGAGAGAGAGAGAGAGAGGAAGGGGGGAGATATAGGTTGGGGAGATAGAGAGAGTGGAAGAGAGAGAGGAAAAGGCGATAAAGAGGGATGAGAGAGAGATATAGGGGGAGGGAGAGAGAGAGATAACGGGGAGGCCTTGTCATAATTTTACGCAAATACATGGAAAAACACCCAAAACTCATAAATAACTTAGTAAATAGATTTCTAATGGATTTTTCTTGTTTATTTTCTTAATGTTAGGCTAGAGACTCTATGAGAGCTATTACGATTGCAGTCACTAGGTATTACAAGTATAATAGCGAGATATTCTCTGGTACTTAGCATGTCATACTCTAATGCCCAAAATCACAAATGATAACTTAGTAAATAAATTCTATTAATGGATTTTCTTGTTTCCTTCCTTAATGTTGACCGAAGACTCTATAGAGAGCTATTATAATTGCGGTCACTAGGTAAGACAAAGTATAATAGCCTATATTCGCTAAATTTATTTAGCATGTCATACTACAAAATAATTGTTTATATAAAATAGTAACATGTTTGGAAGCCCAACTATAGTTGGATGACACTTTATCTCCATGCATGATCTAGATCGTGGAGGTATTCTTGCCATTTACAATTTGGATTTGCTAGCCTCCATAAATGATCTAGATCGTGGAGGTATTGTTGCCATTTCGAATTTGGATTTGCTGGCACTTTGAAGAGTTGATGACTCTTCCATGTTTTTTATATAAAATGTATTACATTAAACTAAAACTCTTGCACATGGTGGGAACATATTCTTTCATCATCTTTTTCTCTTCCACCATCATCTTCATTTATACTATTATGATGATTAGAGCATATATTTTACCTTTCATTCTTGGACATTCACAAAGAACATTGTATCCTTGAATGTTTAGGATGACCAAGTATGTAAAGACCAAGTATGGTTGTTTATAGGATTCTCTCAACATCTTTGTCTCTTCCACCACCATCATCATTTATATTATTATGATGATGTAAGAATATATTTTACTTGTCATCCATGGACTTTGGATGACGAGGTATGGTTGTAACAATTGATGTAATGTAAGTGTTAAAAGATTTAGAACTATATATATATATATATATAATAATTAAATTTATTTTGTGTTTGATTTAGCCAATTATATTTAGGTGGAGTTTTATGAGGGTTATTGGATTTATAGGGTTATATTTTGTAAGTTGGTAAAGTTTCTAAACTTCCCTAGAAATACCAAATAAATTCACATTGTTAAGGGTTGGCATGGCCTCATATAAGTGTGATTCATGTAAAATTCAGTCATACTTTCCTATATCATAGGTTAATTCCACAAATCACAAATACTTTAACAAACAAGAAATAATAAAATTTATTTTAATTGAAAATTAATAAATTTAATATAAATATAAAATCAAATTATTAAGTGCATATATCAACATAAAAATTCATTCAAAAATTATGTATTTAACGTAAAAGAATGTTTCACGTAGTATACAAACCATTTTTTGAGAGAAGATTAATATATAAAACATATTTTTAACATTTAATTTATTTTGATTTTAAATTTATAATAAAATTAAAAGAACCAAATAATCTAAATATACAATTAAAATTGGTACTCACAATGACACCTATATATGAGATGGAAGAATTACTTCCAACACAAACATTTTTAGAGTGCAAAATACAGTGTGTTATTTTTCATTGTTTAACTTGTATTTTGAATGCTAAATAGCGTACATATAGGACCAAATAAAAATTGTAACCCGCAAAAACTTAATTTTTTCTATGTATATAGATATATATGAAGTTTATATGGACATAAATTAGTTAACATAAATTTTCAAATAATTTATTGAAATATTTTTGAGATTTAAATATTTCATTCACACATTTTTTTAACTTGTAATTGCCTTATATTCATTTTAATGGAGAGACGAACTTACACATGCTTTCATACTGAATAGATTGTAGAATAAGCCTCTCAACTCAATGAACATGTGAACTCAACAAAATAATATTACTTTACAAAAATGATATCTCTACAATTTTTTTAATCGGTTAAAATTACCTGATGATATACCTTATCACGACTTGACTTAACTTTTTAATGCTATTTATTTTTATTATTATAATATAACTTTTTAATGCTATTTATTTTTGTTATTATAATATCCCATCTCATCTTTTCCAGAACCAAATTAGAAATTAAAATAAAAAGATGGATATACCTTTTCATTTATACATTACACAAAAAAAAAATGCACCATGACGAAGCGGGTATCGAGTTTAATTGAGTTGGATAATCCGCTTGATAGAAATGGAGGACGGAGCTTATTTGATAAAATAGATGTAACTAAACCAGCAAGAATATTTTTGAAAGTTTAGTTAAAATAGTGCAATAAGTAGAGGTCGAGATGAAAAACAACTAATATGCTTTTTTGCTTTTGTACATGTGCGTAAAGAACCATAATATCTATTTCCTTGATCCTACTGCTCGCCTTCGGTGGGTATAGATTCTGGAACCTACATCTATCTAACCGTTGGCGTCGGATGCTTTTATTTCAAATTTGTGTTAAAGATGGAATGGATCCAATTTGTGTTTGTGCTGAGGTTGTGAATTGCAAGAACTTGTGTGTGTTTGTTCTGCCGCACGGCCACGTTTTCATTAGGAGTCTGCTTTTCTTTTTCCTTCTCAATTTTCTTTTACTCTGTTCAATGTTTGTTTTATTCTACTTTTTTTGTTTGTCTGATTTTGTTCCGTTTGTTTGTTTACCAGTTTTCTTTTTCTCTCGTCTCTAATATGATTTTCTTTGGTGCTGTGTATTTTCTGTCCGGAGTGAAACTTCCATTTACTTGAATTTCCTCAGTGTTTGTTCTGGTGTAGCTGTTTAAATATCTGCAATCAGACATGGAAGCTGTTTAAAGATTTGCAATCAGACATGGAGTCTTGAAGGAGCCTAGGTAAATAACTAGTTATTCAATGTAAAGATTATGTTTAGTTTATGGCAATCCTTTTGAAAGGTTTTGAAAAAATGTTTACACCAAGGACATGTAACTAGATCAGTTTTTGCAGTGAAATTACTTAAGATATTGTTCTAAGTAATTTTTATTTGCTCATATACCATATATTTCTTGTTCAGTTTTTGCAGTGAAATTACTTAAGATATTGTTCTAAGTAATTTTTATTTGCTCATATACCATATATTTCTTGTTTTCATGATGTTCTTGTTAAAATCTTATTAAATATACATTTCTCCTATACCAGAGGATGGCCTATCTAATTAAATTTATTTATATTTCTACACCAGCTGCAGAGGACAGGACTCGAGCAGAAGAGAGGCTACTGAGTTGAAAATCTGAGTAACATTTCTTGCGGTGGACAAACATTTAGTGCAATTAAAAAACTGTGAGTAATTCTTCCTGTCCATTTAATTTCTTAGTATTTAAATTTGCGTTAAAAGATTTATTAGTTCTATATTTGATATCAAATCATCCTAATATCAGTTCTATATTTGCGTTTAAAGATTTATTAGGTCTGATTTATTAGTTCTATATTTAGAGATCAAATCATACTAATATTAGAGATTGAAATTGATGTAGGAGATTATTACATACTTCAAATCATATTCATCTTGAAGTTGACGCCCTGAATCTTGAAGAAGATAATCCTAATTTGTTTCTTCTTTTTATACTAAATGCAACGAGATTTAGGGTTTTTAACTAAATTCTTCAGAGGGAGGGAATATAAAGAGATTGTAAATTCTTACGGCGGAGAGAAGCTGACGTGTGTGGTTTTTTTATTAGATTCTCTAAGTAGGAAGGGATTTAGAGAGAATTTGTAAGTTGTGACCAGATCTAGGGTTTTCTAACTAAATTCTTCAAAAGGAATGGATATAACAAGAGATTAGTTTTTAACTAAATTCTTCAGAGGGAGGGAATATAAAGAGATTGTAAATTCTTACGCAGAGAGAAGCTGACGTGCGTGGTTTTTTATTAAATTCTCGAAGTAGGAAGGGATTTAGAGAGAATTGGTAAGTTGTGACCAGATTTAGGGTTTTCTAACTAAATTCTTCAAAAGGAATGGATATAACAAGAGATTATAACTAAATTCTTGAAAAAGAAGAGATTATAACGAAATTCTTCAAAAGGAAGGGATATAAGAAGAGATTATAAATCGTGACAGGGAGAGAAGAGAAGTTTTAAAAAATAGTTACAAGAAAGCTAAAGCAAGTAGCATAGGAAAGCGACCAGGCATTTATTAAGCGAGTTTTTATTTGGTAATTTGTGCCACACCGCCACAGCGAACTCCAAGAAAGTCGAATCGTAGGTAGGCTGAGTATGATGGATAAGTATGAACGGATTTAGCGACGTATATGGCCTGTTTAGTTTGCGAACTCCAAGAAAGTCGACTCGTCAGCAGTTTAGGAATAAATTTGGTTCTTTAGGGGGAGCCAAGTGATACGGACAACAGTTGTTTAAGTTCTAGGGTTAACCTCGAAATTTAGGATTCTGATTAAAGCCACTTTATGAATTTGCTGCATTAAACTACACAGAATTAGCTGAACAGTTAGTTGGCAAGTAATGGCAACCCTTAATTATTTTTCGCTCTCGTTCCATTTACAGCCTAAAGAAGACTCCAGCAAGAATAATGCCCTTTCGTCATTCTTTCATTGTAAGGGAGGTTGTGGATAATGATTAAAAAATTAAACGAACATCCCAAATTCCCAAATTTGGGGGGGAGAGAGAGGGGGCAGAGATAGAGAGGGAGGGAGAGAGAGAGAGAGAGAGAGAGAGGTGGCGATGAGAGAGAGAAAGAGGATGAGAGAGAGAAAATGGGGGGGAGAGTGGGGGCGAGAGAGAGAGAGAGAGGGGGCAGGAGGGTATAGAGAGAAGGGGGGGAGAGAGAGAGAGGGTGAGGAAGAGAGAGAGAGAGAGAGAGGGAGAGGAGACATAGTGGGGGGGGGGGGCAGAGAGAGAGAGCGGGTGGGGGGGCACATAGTGGAGGGGGGGGTGGGGGGAGAGTGTGTGAGTGAGAGTGAGTGGGGAGAGAGAGAGAGAGAAGGGGGGGGGGGGATGGGAAGAGAGATATGGAGAACGAGAGAGCGAGGGGGAGAGATAGAGGGTGGTAGAGAGAGAGAGAGAGAGAGGTGGGTGGGATAATGGGAGAGAGAAAGAGAGCAGACAGGGGGCAAGTGAGAGAGAGAGAGTTAGAGTGTGTGTGTGTGTGTGTGTGTGTGTGTGTGAGAGAGAGAGAGAGAGAGAGAGAGAGTGAAGGTGATATATGGGGAGAGGGATAGAGAGATCGAGAGAGCAATGGGGACAGAGAGATGGGGAAGGGAGAAAGAGGGAGAGAGGAAGGGAGAGAGACAGAGAGAAGGTGGTGAGAGGGCTAGAGAAAGAGAGAGAGGGGGGGGGGCAGAGAGAGAGAGAGAGAAATAGAGAGAGTGAGAGAGCGAGGGGGGAGAGAGAGATAGAGGGGGAGAGAGAGAGAGAGAGAGAGAGAGAGATAGTGAGAGAGAGATAGATGGCAGGGGAGAGATAAATTAGGGGTGAGAGAGAGAGATAGATAGGGGGCAAGAGAGAGAGATGGAGAAGGGGGGGAGAGAGAGAGAGCAGGGGGAAGAGAGAGAGATAACGGGGTGGGAGAGGGAGATAGAGAGAGAGGGGAGGGACGAGAGAAAGGGGTTTAGGAGGGTACATTGAGGGGGACAAAGAGAGTGGGGGAGAGAGAGATGGGGGAAAGAGAGAGAGGGGGTGTGAGAGAGAGAGAGAGAGAGGGAGAGAGCTGAAGCGGTAACAAAGAAAGTACATAGAGAGAGAGGGGGAGGGGGCGAGATAGATCTAAGAGAGAGAGAGAGAGGTGGATAGAGAGCTAGAGAGAGGGGAGTAGAAAGTGAAGTGGGCGAGGGTGCGGGTGGGGGGGTGGGGCGTGCGATGAGAAGCAGAGAGAGAGAGAGAGAAAGAGAACGCGAAGATAAATGGGGGCGAGGGAAGGTACAAGAGATGGTTGGGAGAGGGAGAGAGAGAGGGGGGAAGAGAGGGAGAGGAAGAGAGAAAGGGAGAGTCAGAGAGGGGGGGGGCAGATGGATAGAGAAAGACAACGAGGGGGAGAGAGAGAGAGCAGGGAGAGATCTAGAGAGTGAGAGAGTGGGAGAGTGACAAAGAGAGAGGGAGTGAGATAGATAGAGAGAGGGTGGGAGAGAGAGAGAGAGACAGAGAGGAATAGAGAGAGAGAGAGGTCGGTGAGGTAGAGTGGGGGAGAGTGATAGGGGGGAAGAGAGAGATAGAGAGGGGGGGGAGAGAGAGAGGAGGGGGGAGAGAGAGGCAGGGGGGAAGAGAGAGAGAGAGAGAGAGTGAGAGAAAGAGAGAGAGAGAAAGAGAGAGAAAGGGCGGGAGAGAGATGGGGGGAGAGAGAGAGAGAGAGAGAGAGAGAGAGAGAAAGGGGGGGGAGAGAGATGGGGGGAGAGAGACATGGGTGGGTGAGTGAGAGGGGGGGAAGAGAGAGAGGGAGAGAGAGGGGAGGGGGAATAGGGAGAGAGAAAGATACAAAGGGGAAGAGACACAGAGGGAGAGAGAGTGAGAGAGATTATGTTTCAGTGTGTGACTCAAAGATAGAGGGGAGAGAGAGAGAGAGACAAAGAGAGGGAAAAAGTGAGGGGGAGACAGAGAGAGAGAGAGAGAGAAGGAGGGAGGAGAGAGAGGAACAGAGAGAGAGAGAGAGAGAGAGAGACGAAGGGGAGAGATACAGAGACAGAGATAGAGAGAGAGAGAGAGAGAGAAAGAGAGAGAGAGGGAGAGAGAGATAGGTAGGGGGAGATATAGGTTGGGGAGATAGAGAGAGTGGAAGAGAGAGAGAGAGGCAAAGACAGAGATAAAGAGAGAGGATGAGAGAGAGATAACGGGGGGGGAAGGGAGGGAGAGAGAGAGAGATAACGGGAGGCCTTGTCATAGAATTTTCTGCAAATACATGGAAAAACACCCAAAAACTCATAAATAACTTAGTAAATAGATTTCTAATGGATTTTCTTGTTTCCTTTCTTAATGTTGACTATAAGACTCTATGAGAGCTATTGCAATTGCAGTCACTAGGTAATACAAAGTATAATAGCAGATATTGTCTAGAATTTCTTAGCATGCCATACTACAAAAATAGCCAAAAAATCACAAATCAGTAACTTAGTAAATAGAATTCTAATGGATTTTCTTGTTTCCTTCCTTAATGTTGACCACAAGACTCTATGAGAGCTATTATAATTGCAGTCACTAGGTAAGACAAAGTATAATAGCCGATATTCTTTAAATTTATTTAGCATGTCATACTACAAAATAATTGTTTATATAAAATAGTAACATGTTTGGAAGCCCAACTATACTTGGATGACACTTTATCTCCATACATGATCTAGATCGTCGAGGTATTCTTGCCATTTTCAATTTGGATTTGCTAGCCTCCATACATGATCTAGATCGTGGAGGTATTGTTGCCATTTCGAATTTGGATTTGCTGGCACTTTGAAGAGTTGATGACTCTTCCATGTCTTTTATATAAAATGTATTACATTAAACTAAAACTCTTGCACATGGTGGGAACATATTCTTTCAACATCTTTTTCTCTTCCACCATCATCTTCATTTATACTATTATGATGGATTAGAGCATATGTTTTACCTTTCATTCTTGGACATTCACAAAAACATTGTATGTGAATGTTTAGGATGACCAAGTATGTAAAGACCAAGTATGGTTGTTTATAGTATTCTTTCAACATATTTGTCTCTTCCATCATCATCATCATTTATATTATTATGATGATGTAAGAATATATTTTAAGTGCACCATGGACTTTGATAAAGAGCATTGTATCCTTGAACATATTGGATGGCCAAGTATGGTTGTAACAATTGATGTAGGTTTTAAAAGATTTAGAACAATATATATAATTTTTATACAAATAATAATAATTAAAGTTATTTTGTGTTTCATTTATCCAATTATATTTAGGTGGAATTTATGAGGGTTATTGGATTTTTAGGCTTATATTTTGTAAGTTGGTAAAGTTTCTAAACTTACCCTAGAAATACCAAATAAATTCACATTGTTAAGGGTTGGCATGGCCTCATATAAGTGTGATTCATGTAAAATTCAGTGATACTTTCCTATATCATAGGTTAATTCCACAAATCACAAATACTTTAACAAACAAGAAATCATAAAATTTATTTTAATTGAAAATTAATAAATTTAATATAAATATAAAATCAAATTATTAAGTGCATATATCAAAATAAAAATTCATTCAAAATTATGTATTTAAGGTAAAAGAATGTTTCACGTAGTATACAAACCATTTTTTGAGAGAAGATTAATATATAAAACATATTTTTAACATTTAATTTATTTTGATTTTAAATTTATAATAAAATTAAAAGAACCAAATAATCTAAATATAAAATTAAAATTAGTACTCCTGATGACACCTATATATATGAGATGGAAGAATTACTTCCAACACAAACATTTTTAGAGTGCAAAATACAGTGTGTTATTTTTCATTGTTTAAATTGTATTTTTGAATGCTAAATAGGGTACATATAGGACCAAATAAAAATTGTAACCACAAAAACTTAATTTTTTTCTATGTATAGATATATATGAAGTTTATATGGACATAAATTAGTTAACATAAATTTTCAAATAATTTATTGAAATCTGTTATTGAAATATTTTTGAGATTTAAATATTTCATTCACAAATTTTTTTAACTTGTAATTACCTTATATTCATTTTAATGGAGAGACGAACTTACACATGCTTTCATACTGAATAGATTGTAGAATAAGCCTCTCAACTCAGTGAACATGTGAACTCAACAAAATAATATTACTTTACAAAAATGATAATCAGTTAAAATTACCTGATGATATACCTTATCACGACTTGACTTAACTTTTTAATGCTATTTATTTTTATTATTATAATATAACTTTTTAATGCTATTTATTTTTGTTATTATAATATTCCATCTCATCTTTTCCAGAACCAAATTAGAAATTAAAATAAAAAGATGGATATACCTTTTCATTTATACATTACACAAAAAAATGCACCATGAGGAAGCGGGTATCGAGTTTAATTGAGTTGGATAATCCGCTTGATACAAGTGGAGGACGGAGCTTATTTGATAAAATAGATGTAACTAAACCAGCAAGAATATTTTTGAAAGTTTACTTAAAATAGTGCAATAAGTAGAGGTCGAGAGGAAGCCGGTATCGAGTTTAATTGAGTTGGATAATCCGCTTGATACAAATGGAGGACGGAGCTTATTTGATAAAATAGATGTAACTAAACCAGCAAGAATATTTTTGAAAGTTTAGTTAAAATAGTGCAATAAGTAGAGGTCGAGATGCAAAACAACTAATATGCTTTTTTGCTTTTGTACATGTGCGTAAAGAACCATAATATCTATTTCCTTGATCCTACTGCTCGCCTTCGGTGGGTTTAGTTTATGGCAATCCTTTTGAAAGGGTTTGAAAAAATGTTTACACCAAGGACATGTAACTAGATCAGTTTTTGCAGTAAAATTACTTAAGATATTGTTCTAAGTAATTTTTATTTGCTCATATACCATATATTTCTTGTTTTCATGATGTTCTTGTTAAAATCTTATTAAATATACATTTCTCCTATACCAGAGGATGGCCTATCTAATTAAATTTATTTATATTTCTACACCAGCTGCAGAGGACAGGACTCGAGCGGAAGAGAGGCTACTGAATTGAAAATCTGAGTAACATTTCTTGCGGTGTACTAACATTTAGTGCAATTAAAAAACTGTGAGTAATTCTTCCTGTCCATTTAATTTCTTAGTATTTAAATTTGCGTTTAAAGATTTATTAGTTCTATATTTGAAATCAAATCATCCTAATATCAGTTCTATATTTGCGTTTAAAGATTTATTAGGTCTGATTTATTAGTTATATATTTAGAGATCAAATCATCCTAATATTAGAGATTGAAATTGATGTAGGAGATTATTACATACTTCAAATCATATTCATCCTAAAGTTGACGCCCTGAATCTTGAAGAAGATAATCCTAATTTGTTTCTTCTTTTTATATTAAATGCAACGAGATTTAGGGTTTCTTGAAGAAGATAATCCTAATTTGTTTCTTCTTTTTATATTAAATGCAACGAGATTTAGGGTTTTTAACTAAATTCTTCAGAGAGAGGGAATATAAAGATATTGTAAATTCTTACGGCGGAGAGAAGCTGACGTGTGTGGTTTTTTTATTAGATTCTCTAAGTAGGAAGGGATTCAGAGAGAATTTGTAAGTTGTGACCAGATTTAGGGTTTTCTAACTAAATTCTTCAAAAGGAATGGATATAACAAGAGATTAGTTTTTAACTAAATTCTTCAGAGGGAGGGAATATAAAGAGATTGTAAATTCTTACGGCGGAGAGAAGCTGACGTGTGTGGTTTTTTTATTAAATTTTCGAAGTAGGAAGGGATTTAGAGAGAATTGGTAAGTTGTGACCAGATTTAGGGTTTTCTAACTAAATTCTTCAAAAGGACTGGATATAACAAGAGATTATAACTAAATTCTTGAAAAAGAAGAGATTATAACTAAATTCTTCAAAAGTAAGGGATATAAGAAGAGATTATAAATTGTGACAGGGAGAGAAGAGAAGTTTTAAAAAATAGTTAAAAGAAAGCTAAAGCAAGTAGCATAGGAAAGCAACCAGGCATTTATTAAGCGAGTTTCTATTTGGTAATTTGTGCCACACACCGCCACAGCTAACTCCAAGAAAGTCGAATCGTAGGTAGGCTGAGTATGATGGATAAGTATGAACAGATTTAGCGACGTATATGCCCTGTTTGGTTTGCGAACTCCAAGAAAGTCGACTCGTCAGCAGTTTAGGAATAAATTTGGTTCTTTAGGGGAAGTGATACGGACAACAGCTGTTTAAGTTCTAGGGTTAACCTCGAAATTTAGGATTCTAATTAATGCCACTTTATGAATTTTCTGCATTAAACTACACAGAATTAGCTGAACAGTTACTTGGCAAGTAATGGCAATGCTTAATTATTTTTCGCTCTCGTTCCATTTACGGCCTAAAGAAGACTCCAGCAAGAATAATGCCCTTTCGTCATTCTTTCATTGTAAGGGAGGTTGTGGATTATGATTAAAAAATTAAACGAACATCCCAAATTCCCAAATTACTCCTCTATTTTTATAGTAAGAAATCATCTTTGTTGAAATATTTATCCGTATTTATATTTATTTATATGTGGTTTATTATATGTGTATTGGTAAGTTATATTCAATTCAACGTATTGATTTGAAATTATATAATATGAAATGAATATTTTTGTAAGTTTTTTTTTTATACATAATTATTTATAATTATTTATAATGTAAAATGAGATGCACTTTATTTTATTATATATTTATTTTTATTCTGTTTTAAATTATATAATATAAATAAAATTTATTTAGAAATATAATTGTCTTATGTAATTAAAATATCTTAACTAAATATATATTTTTTATC
>JAXQQM020081765.1:57500-62500 GCA_034641835.2 Pinus albicaulis | reverse complement strand
AATAATAAAATTTATTTTAATTGAAAATTAATAAATTTAATATAAATATAAAATAAAATTATTAAGTGCATATATCAAAATAAAAATTCATTCAAAATTATGTATTTAACTTAAAAGAATGTTTCACGTCGTATACAAACCATTTTTTGAGAGAAGATTAATATATAAAACATATTTTTAACATTTAATTTATTTTGATTTTAAATTTATAATAAAATTAAAAGAACCAAATAATCTAAATATAAAATTAAAATTGGTACTCACAATGACACCTATATATGAGATGGAAGAATTACTTCCAACACAAACATTTTTAGAGTGCAAAATACAGTGTGTTATTTTTCATTGTTTAAATTGTATTTTGAATGCTAAATAGGGTACATATAGGACCAAATAAAAATTGTAACCACAAAAACTTAATTTTTTTCTATGTATAGATATATATGAAGTTTATATGGACATAAATTAGTTAACATAAATTTTCAAATAATTTATTGAAATCTGTTATTGAAATATTTTTGAGATTTAAATATTTCATTCACACATTTTTTTAACTTGTAATTACCTTATATTCATTTTAATGGAGAGACGAACTTACACATGCTTTCATACTTAATAGATTGTAGAATAATATTACAAAATAATATTACTTTACAAAAGTGATATCTCTACAATTTTTTATACCTTATCACGACTTGACTTAACTTTTTAATGCTATTTATTTTTATTATTATAATATAACTTTTTAATGCTATTTATTTTTGTTATTATAATATCACATCTCATCTTTTCCAGAACCAAATTAGAAATTAAAATAAAAAGATGGATATACCTTTTCATTTATACATTACACAAAAAAATGCACCATGAGGAAGCGGGTATCGAGTTTAATTGAGTTGGATAATCCGCTTGATAAAAATGGAGGACGGAGCTTATTTGATAAAATAGATGTAACTAAACCAGCAAGAATAATTTTGAAAGTTTACTTAAAATAGTGCAATAAGTAGAGGTCGAGAGGAAGCGGGTATCGAGTTTAATTGAGTTGGATAATCCGCTTGATACAAATGGAGGACGGAGCTTATTTGATAAAATAGATGTAACTAAACCAGCAAGAATATTTTTGAAAGTTTACTTAAAATAGTGCAATAAGTAGAGGTCGAGATGAAAAACAACTAATATGCTTTTTTGCTTTTGTACATCTGCGTAAAGAACCTACAGCTCGCCTTCGGTGGGTATAGATTCTGGAACCTACATCTATCTAACCGTTGGCGTCGGATGCTTTTATTTCAAATTCAGTTGTGATAAAGATGGAATGGATCCAATTTGTGTTTGTTTTAAAGATTTGCAATTAGACATGGAGTCTTGAAGGAGCCTAGGTAAATAACTAGAAACAACGTAAAGATTATGTTTAATTTGTGGCAATCCTTTTGAAAGGGTTTGAAAAAATGTTTACACCAAGGACATGTAACTAGATCAGTTTTTGCAGTGAAATTACTTAAGATATTGTTCTAAGTAATTTTTATTTGCTCATAAACCATATATTTCTTGTTTTCATGATGTTCTTGTTAAAATCTTATTAAATATACATTTCTCCTATACCAGAGGATGGCCTATCTAATTAAATTTATTTATATTTCTACACCAGCTGCAGAGGACAGGAATCGAGCGGAAGAGAAGCTACTGAATTGAAAATCTGAGTAACATTTATTGCGGTGGACTAACATTTAGTGCAATTAAAAAACTGTGAGTAATTCTTCCTGTCCATTTAATTTCTTAGTATTTAAATTTGCGTTTAAAGATTTATTAGTTCTATATTTGAAATCAAATCATCCTAATATCAGTTCTATATTTGCGTTTAAAGATTTATTAGGTCTGATTTATTAGTTCTATATTTAGAGATCAAATCATTCTAATATTAGAGATTGAAATTGATGTAGGAGATTATTACATACTTCAAATCATATTCATCTTGAAGTTGACGCCCTGAATCTTGAAGAAGATAATCCTAATTTGTTTCTTCTTTTTATACTAAATGCAACGAGATTTAGGGTTTTTAACTAAATTCTTCAGAGGGAGGGAATATAAAGAGATTGTAAATTCTTACGGCGGAGACAAGCTGACGTGTGTGGTTTTTTTATTAGATTCTCTAAGTATGAAGGGATTCAAAGAAAATTTGTAAGTTGTGACCAGATTTAGGGTTTTCTAACTAAATTATTCAAAAGGAATGGATATAACAAGAGATTAGTTTTTAACTAAATTCTTCAGAGGGAGGGAATATAAAGAGATTGTAAATTCTTACGGCGGAGAGAAGCTGACGTGTCTGGTTTTTTAATTAAATTCTCGAAGTAGGAAGGGATTTAGAGAGAATTGGTAATTTGTGACCAGATTTAGGGTTTTCTAACTAAATTCTTCAAAAGGAATGGATATAACAAGAGATTATAACTAAATTCTTGAAAAAGAAGAGATTATAACTAAATTCTTCAAAAGGAAGGGATATAAGAAGAGATTATAAATTGTGACAGGGAGAGAAGAGAAGTTTTAAAAAATAGTTAAAAGAAAGCTAAAGCAAGTAGAATAGGAAAGCAACCAGGCATTTATTAAGCGAGTTTTTATTTGGTAATTTGTGCCACACACCGCCACAGCTAACTCCAAGAAAGTCGAATCGCAGGTAGGCTGAGTATGATGGATAAGTATGAAGGGATTTAGCGACGTATATGGCCCGTTTGGTTTGCGAACTCCAAGAAAGTCGACTCGTCAGCAGTTTAGGAATAAATTTGGATCTTTAGGGGGAGCCAAGTGATACGGACAACAGCTGTTTAAGTTCTAGGGTTAACCTCGAAATTTAGGATTCTGATTAAAGCCACTTTATGAATTTGCTGCATTAAACTACACAGAATTAGCTGAATAGTTACTTGGCAAGTAATGGCAACCCTTAATTATTTTTCGCTCTCGTACCATTTACAGCCTAAAGAAGACTCCAGCAAGAATAATGCCCTTTCGTCATTCTTTCATTGTAAGAGAGGTTGTGGATTATAATTAAAAAATTAAATGAACATCCCAAATTCCCAAATTACTCCTCTATTTTTATAGTAAGAAATCATCTTTGTTGAAATATTTATCTGTATTTATATTTATTTATATGTGGTTTATTATATGTGTATTGGTGAGTTATATTCAATTCAACGTATTGAGTTGAAATTATATAATATGAAATGAATATTTTTGTAAGTTTTTTTTTATACATAATTATTTATAATGTAAAATGAGATGCACTTTATTTTATTATATATTTATTTTTATTATGTTTTAAATTATATAATATAAATAAAATTTATTTAGAATTATAATTGTCTTATGTAATTAAAATGTCTTAACTAAATATATATTTTTTATCTAAATATAAAAAAGAATGAAATTATATTTCTTTAAAATTTCATAAATGTATGAATAATTGTGTTTCATGATATATTTGTTACATGATATGATGTTGGCATTTATGTATAGATCTATTTTTAGTTATAATGTGTATGTGCTTTTGTATGTTGTATTTTTTGCATACTTTTAAATGAAAGTAATTTTTAGTTGTTTATGTTATATCACAATGTGTTGAAGCTAATTAAATGAAATAATTGTGTTGTAACATAATATAATGTTGAAACCTTTTGCATGTGTAATATGTATGTGTTTATGTATCTATTTGTTTCTTTTGCATATTTTATATATGATAATATGTTTACTATTTCTTTGATGATATAATGATTGTGCTTTTTTAGGTAATATGATGATTTTTTTTTAATTGTAAGATGTTTTTGTTTGCTGCATGATGTGGACTGTACATGTGAAATGATACAATAATGATAATAATGATGGGGAGAAAGAGAGATGGTGTGTGTGTGTGTGTGTGAGAGAGAGAGAGAGAGAGAGAGAGAGAGAGAGAGAGAATGTGTGTCTTTTTGTTTGAGAGAGAGGGAGGGAGGGAGGGAGGGGGAAGGGGAGAGAGAGGGGGGGAGAGAGAGAGAGTGTGTGTGTGTGTGTGAGAGAGAGAGAGAGAGAGAGAGAGAGAGAGACATAGAGAGAGGGGTAGAGAGAGACAGTGGTAGAGAGAGAGAGAGCGAGGGTGGGGGCAGGAGAGAGAGAGAGAGAGGGGAGGGGTGGAGGAGAGAGAGAGAGGGGAGGGGTGGGGGAGAGAGATGGTGGGGGGGAGAGATCTAGAGAGAGAGAGAGAGAGAGAGATGGGCAAGGTAGACTGGGGGAGAGAGCGATAGGGTAGAAAGAGAGAAAGAGAGAGATAGGGGGAGGGAGAGAGAAAGAGAGAGAGGGGGAGAGATGGAGAGAGGGATAGAGAGCGAGAGAGCGATGGGGATAGACAGAGAGAGGGAGGGAGGGGTAGAGAGAAATTTATAGAGAGAGAGAGAGAGAGAGAGAGAGAGAGAGAGAGAGAGAGAGAGAGAGGGGGCAGAGAGAGAGAGAGAGAGAGAGAGAGAGAGAGAGAGAGTTAGGTGGCGATGAGAGAGAGAAAGAGGATGAGAGAGAGAAAATGGGGGGGAGAGAGAGAGAGAGAGCGGGTGGGGGGGCACATAGTGGAGGGGGGCGGGAGAGAGAGAGTGTGAGTGAGAGTGAGTGGAGAGAGAGAGAGAGAGAGGGGGGGGAGAGATGGGAAGAGAGATAGGAAGAGATATGGAGAGCGAGAGAGCAAGGGGGAGAGATAGAGGGTGGTAGAGAGAGAGAGAGAGAGAGAGAGAGAGAGAGAGAGAGAGAGGTGGGTGGGAAAATGGGAGAGAGAAAGAGAGCAGACAGGGGGCAAGTGAGAGAGAGAGAGTTAGAGTGTGTATGTGTGTGTGAGAGAGAGAGAGAGAGAGTGAAGGTGATAGATGGGGAGAGGGATAGAGAGAGCGAGAGAACAATGGGGACAGAGAGAAGAGGACAGAGAGAGAGAGATGGGGAAGGGAGAAAGAGGGAGAGAGGAAGGGAGAGAGAGATAGAGAAGGGGGTGAGAGAGC
>JAXQQM020081765.1:52500-55000 GCA_034641835.2 Pinus albicaulis | reverse complement strand
ATGTCATACTACAAAAATACCCAAAAAATCACAGATCAGTAACTTAGTAAATAGAATTCTAATGGATTTTCTTGTTTCCTTCCTTAATGTTGACGAGAAGACTCTATGAGAGCTATTATAATTGCAGTCACTAGGTAAGACAAAGTATAATAGCCTATATTCTCTAAATTTCTTTAGCATACATCATACTACAAAATAATTGTTTATATAAAATAGTAACATGTTTGGAAGCCCAACAATAGTTGGATGACACTTTATCCCCATACATGATCTAGATCATGGAGCTATTCTTGCCATTTTCAATTTGGATTTGCTAGCCTCCATACATGATCTAGATCGTGGAGGTATTGTTGCCATTTCGAATTTGGATTTGCTTGCACTTTGAAGAGTTGATGACTCTTACATGTTTTTCATATAAAATGTATTACATTAAACTAAAACTCTTGCACATGGTGGGAACATATTCTTTCAACATCTTTTTCTCTTCCACCATCATCTTCATTTATACTATTATGATGATTAGAGCATATATTTTACCTTTCATTCTTGGACATTCACAAAGAGCATTGTATCCTTGAATGTTTAGGATGACCAAGTATGTAAAGACCAAGTATGGTTGTTTATAGGATTCTCTCAACATCTTTGTCTCTTCCACCATCATAATCATTTATATTATTATGATGATGTAAGAATATATTTTACTTGTCATCCATGGACTTTGGATGATGAGGTATGGTTGTAACAATTGATGTAATGTAAGTGTTAAAAGATTTAGAAAGAGAGAGAGATATATGTATATTGGTGAGTTATATTCAATTCAACGTATTGATTTGAAATTATATAATATGAAATGAATATTTTTGTAAGTTTTTTTTTATACATAATTATTTATAATGTAAAACGAGATGCACTTTATTTTATTATATATTTATTTCTATTCTATTTTAAATTATATAATATAAATAAAATTTATTTAGAAATATAATTGTCTTATGTATTTAAAATATCTTAACTAAATATATATTTTTTATCTAAATATAAAGAGATAAAATTATATTTTTGTAATTTTATAAATGTAAAGGAATATTGTGTTTCATGATATATTTGTTACATGATATGATGTTGGCATTTATGTATAGATGTATTTTTAGTTATAATGTGTATGTGTGCTTTTGTATGTTGTATTTTTTGCATACTTTTAAATGAAAGTAATTTTTTAGTTGTTTATGTTATATCACAATGTGTTGATGATAATTAGATGAAATAATTGTGTTGTAACATAATATAATGTTGAAACCTTTTGCATGTGTAATGTGTATGTGTTTATGTATCTATTTTTTTCTTTTGCATATTTTATATATGATAATATGTTTACTATTTATTTGATGATATAATGATTGTGCATTTTTAGGTAATATGATGATTTTTTTTTAATTGATAAGATGTTTTTGTTTGCTGCATGATGTGGACTGTACATGTGAAATGATACAATAATGATAATAATGATGGGGAGAAAGAGAGATGGTGAGAGAGAGAGAGAGAGAATGTGTGTCTTTTTGTTTGAGAGAGAGGGAGGGAGCGAGGGGGGCGGGGGGGGCAGGGGGCGAGCGAGGGGGGGGGAGAGAGAGAGAGAGTGTGTGTGTGTGTGAGAGAGAGAGAGAGAGAGAGAGAGAGAGAGAGAAAGTGAGAGACGTAGAGAGAGGGGTAGAGAGAGACAGTGGTAGAGAGAGAGAGAGCGAGGGTGGGGGCAGCAGAGAGAGAGAGAGAGAGGGGACGGGTGGAGGAGAGAGAGAGAGGGGAGGGGTGGGGGAGAGAGTTGGGGGGGGGGGAGAGATCTAGAGAGAGAGAGAGAGAGAGAGGTGGGCAAGGTAGAATGGGGGAGAGAGAGATAGGGTAGAAAGAGAGAAAGAGAGAGATAGGGGGAGGGAGAGAGAAAGAGAGAGAGGAGGAGAGATGGAGAGAGGGATAGAGAGTGAGAGAGTGACGGGGACAGAGAGAGAGAGGGAGGGAGGGGAGAGAGAGGGGGCAGAGAGAGAGAGAGAGAGAGAGAGAGAGAGAGAGAGGTGGCGATGAGAGAGAGAAAGAGGATGAGAGAGAGAAAATGGGGGGGAGAGGGGGGGGGAGAGAGAGGGTGCAGGAGGGTATAGAGAGAGGGGGGGGAAGAGAGAGAGAGGGTGAGGAATAGAGAGAGAGAGAGAGAGAGCAGGTGGGGGGGCACATAGTGGAGGGGGAGGGGGAGAGAGAGAGTGTGAGTGAGAGTGAGTGGGGAGAGAGAGAGAGGGGGGGGGGGAGAGATGGGAAGAGAGATAGGGAGAGATATGGAGAGTGAGAGAGCGAGGGGGAGAGATAGAGGGTGGTAGAGAGAGAGAGAGAGAGAGAGAGAGAGAGAGAGAGAGGTGGGTGGGAGAATGGGAGAGAGAAAGAGAGCAGACAGGGGGCAAGTGAGAGAGAGAGAGTTAGAGTGTGTGTGTGTGTGTGTGTGTGTGAGAGAGAGAGAGAG
>JAXQQM020081765.1:42500-50000 GCA_034641835.2 Pinus albicaulis | reverse complement strand
TCTTTCTTGTGATTTGGTTGCAGACTTATCAATTTGTCCTTTTAACTTTACTGTCCATGTTACAGGCTGAAACTTCTGGATTTGCTCCAACAATATTCCCCAACTCGGCTCGTCTTCTCGCCAAGGTAAGTCGAGGTTCTATGCTTTACTCTGTCACTCGTCTTCACCAGTTACTGATGTATGCTGCTCCTGGTGAACAGGTTTTTCTTTCGTCCAACTTCGCCTTCCCGTTCACTGTCTCTGCTTTATACTCAGGTAAATGCTACAGGTTTTATTCCTTGTTCTTTGTTGAGAAATTTATTTTTCGTTTTGTCACTGAACTGGCATTCTCCAGGTTCTAACTTCCACTTGCTTTCTTCATATTGCAGGTCAATCAACCTTGAGGTCTCCTGTGGGTTCGACCGGCTGAAAATAAGACAACCCAACCAAGGAATGGGTAGGGTCGTTCTGCTCTGTGACTGGTTAACTTGGAATTTATCTGTGTCTTTTCTGGTTCCCGCTCATTCTGCATTCTTGGTCTTTGAGGATTGTTTCGATAAACCCTCCCTTGGGCAAACTGTGCCAATAGCTATAGGGTTTCTATCTGTCCCAATTTATAAGTTTTCACAGTCGCAGTTGAGCACTGTTCATTCATTTATGTAAACCCTATTTTGCGTTTATCGTTACGAAACAAAGGGGTTTCGGAAAAATGTATATTGAACTATTCCTGAATATTTCTATGACTGCTTTTACTCAGTTAATTTGAAAGGACTCTTAATGCATTACCTGGTTTCTTTCTGGTGTATTACCGATAGGTAACTGGTTGCTTCCCGAATCTTTTTGCTGGAAAAAGAATTGGTTATTGTTTGTTATGACTCTTCATTCCTCTCCTGTGTGCTAATTCCTTTCATACGCTATCGGATAACTGCTCTTTGTGATGTCACTTTCCTGTCTGCAAGGATTTTTAACTTCCTATACTTTGTTTACCATACATATTAAAATTGACATTCTAATGCAGTAGAATAATACATATACATGTGAGATTAGCTGTAGCTGTATATCTGGCAGATGGCTAAATAACTCTGGTTCTTATTATGCTTTTCTTCCTGAAAATTCCAAACCTTACATATGATTTACTTTCTTGTTTAAATACTTTGCCAAAAGGAAACGTGTAACAGTTTCTTGTCTTCGGTTGAAACTGATAACTGAAATAGTCCTAACTGTCTAATCAGTTTCTCTTTTCTTTAAAAGAAGACCAACGAACTTCTAATTGTCTTTAAAATAAAACAGACAGACTCCTAAGTAACAGAACAGTCAGACTCCTAATTAACAAAACAGTTAATAGTCCTAATCCTATTGTTTCTGCCTAATTTCTGAGTAACAATAAATAAATAAAAAGAAATGAAAATACAGGTTCCATAACCTGCCTACCAACACGTGCATAAGTCTTCTTTCCTGTCGAGACAGTCAACCATCTTTTCCCTCCTCCGAGCTGGATGCTCCAGCATCAGAGAGAGAGAGAGAGAGAGAGAGAGACGAAGGGGAGAGATACAGAGACAAAGAGAGAGAGAGAGAGAGAGAGAGAGAGAGAGAGAGAGGGAGAGAGAGATAGGTAGGGGGAGATATAGGTTGGGGAGATAGAGAGAGTGGAAGAGAGAGAGAGAGGCAAAGACAGAGATAAAGAGAGAGGATGAGAGAGAGATAACAGGGGGGGGGGAGAGGGAGGGAGAGAGAGAGAGATAATGGGAGGCCGTGTCATAGAATTTTCTGAAAATACATGGAAAAACACCCAAAAACTCATAAATAACTTAGTAAATAGATTTCTAATGGATTTTCTTGTTTCCTTTCTTAATGTTGACTATAAGACTCTATGAGAGCTATTACAATTGCAGTCACTAGGTAATACAAAGTATAATAGCAGATATTCTCTAGAATTACTTAGCATGTTATACTACAAAAATACCCAAAATATCACAAATCAGTAACTTAGTAAATAGAATTCTAATGGATTTTCTTGTTTCCTTTCTTAATGTTGACTAGAAGACTCTATGAGAGCTATTACAATTGCAGTCACTAGGTAATACAAAGTATAATAGCAGATATTCTCTAGAATTACTTAGCATGTCATACTACAAAAATACCCAAAAAATCACAAATCAGCAACTTAGTAAATAGAATTCTAATGGATTTTCTTGTTTCCTTCCTTGCCATTCTCAATTTGGATTTGCTAGCCTCCATACATGATCTAGATCGTGGAGGTATTGTTGCCATTTCGAATTTGGATTTGCTGGCACTTTGAAGAGTTGATGACTCTTCCATGTTTTTTATATAAAATGTATTACATTAAACTAAAACTCTTGCACATGGTGGGAACATATTCTTTCATCATATTTTTCTCTTCCACCATCATCTTCATTTATACTATTATGATGATTAGAGCATATATTTTACCTTTCATTCTTGGACATTCACAAAGAGCATTGTATCCTTGAATGTTTAGGATGACCAAGTATGTAAAGACCAAGTATGGTTGTTTATAGGATTCTCTCAACATCTTTGTCTCTTCCACCATCATCATCATTTATATTATTGTAATGATGTAAGAATATATTTTACTTGTCATCCATGGACTTTGGATGACGAGGTATGGTGGTAACAATTGATGTAATGTAAGTGTTAAAAGATTTAGAACTATATATATATAATAATTAAATTTATTTTGTGTTTGATTTAGCCAATTATATTTAGGTGGAGTTTTATGAGGGTTATTGGATTTATAGGGTTATATTTTGTAGGTTAGTAAAGTTTCTAAACTTACCCTAGAAATACCAAATAAATTCACATTGTTAAGGGTTGGCATGGCCTCATATAAGTGTGATTCATGTAAAATTCAGTCATACTTTCCTATATCATAGGTTAATTCCACAAATCACAAATACTTTAACAAACAAGAAATCATAAAATTTATTTTAATTGAAAATTAATAAATTTAATATAAATATAAAATCAAATTATTAAGTGCATATATCAAAATAAAAATTCATTCAAAATTATGTATTTAACTTAAAAGAATGTTTCACGTAGTATACAAACCATTTTTTGAGAGAATATTAATATATAAAACATATTTTTAACATTTAATTTATTTTGATTTTAAATTTTTAATAAAATTAAAAGAACCAAATAATCTAAATATAAAATTAAAATTGGTACTCACAATGACACCTATATATGAGATGGAAGAATTACTTCCAACACAAACATTTTTAGAGTGCAAAATACAGTGTGTTATTTTTCATTGTTTAAATTGTATTTTTGAATGCTAAATAGGGTACATATAGGACCAAATAAAAATTGTAACCACAAAAACTTAATTTTTTTCTATGTATACATATATATGAAGTTTATATGGACATAAATTAGTTAACATAAATTTTCAAATAATTTATTGAAATCTGTTATTGAAATATTTTTGAGATTTAAATATTTCATTCACACATTTTTTTAACTTGTAATTGCCTTATATTCATTTTAATGGAGAGACGAACTTACACATGCTTTCATACTGAATAGATTGTAGAATAAGCATCTCAACTCAATGAACATGTGAACTCAACAAAATAATATTACTTTACAAAAATAATATCTCTACAATTTTTTTAATCAGTTAAAATTACCTGATGATATACCTTATCACGACTTGACTTAACTTTTTAATGCTATTTATTTTTATTATTATAATATAACTTTTTAATGCTATTTATTTTTGTTATTATAATATCCCATCTCATCTTTTCCCGAACCAAATTAGAAATAAAAATAAAAATATGGATATACCTTTTCATTTATGCATTACACAAAAAAAATGCACCATGAGGAAGCGGGTATCGAGTTTAATTGAGTTGGATAATCCGCTTGATACAAATGGAGGACGGAGCTTATTTGATAAAATAGATGTAACTAAACCAGCAAGAATATTTTTGAAAGTTTACTTAAAATAGTGCAATAAGTAGAGGTCGAGATGAAAAACAACTAATATGCTTTTTTGCTTTTGTACATGTGCGTAAAGAACCATAATATCTATTTCCTTGATCCTACTGCTCGCCTTCGGTGGGTATAGATTCTGGAACCTACATCTATCTAACCGTTGGCGTCGGATGCTTTTATTTCAAATTCAGTTGTGATAAAGATGGAATGGATCCAATTTGTGTTTGTGCTGAGGTTGTGAATTGCAAGAACTTGTGTGTGTTTCTTCCGCCGCGCGGCCACGTTTTCATTAGGCGTCTGCTTTTCTTTTTCCTTCTCAATTTTCTTTTACTCTGTTCAATGTTTGTTTTATTCTACTTTGTTTGTTTGTCTGATTTTGTTCCGTTTGTTTGTTTACCAGTTTTCTTTTTCTCTCGTCTCTGATATGATTTTCTTTGGTGCTGTGTATTTCATATAGTGTACAGTTTAATTTTCATTGTTTTTTATCATATTTTCTGTCCGGAGTGAAACTTCCATTTACTTGAATTTCCTCAGCGTTTGCTCTGGTGTAGCTGTTTAAATATCTGCAATCAGACATGGAAGCTGTTTAAAGATTTGCAATCAGACATGGAGTCTTGAAGGAGCCTAGGTAAATAACTAGTTATTCAACGTAAAGATTATGTTTAGTTTATGGCAATCCTTTTGAAAGCGTTTGAAAAAATGTTTACACCAAGGACATGTAACTAGATCAGTTTTTGTAGTGAAATTACTTAAGATATTGTTCTAAGTAACTTTTATTTGCTCATATACCATATATTTCTTGTTTTCATGATGTTCTTGTTAAAATCTTATTAAATATACATTTCTCCTATACCAGAGGATGGCCTATCTAATTAAATTTATTTATATTTCTACACCAGCTGCAGAGGACAGGACTCGAGCGGAAGAGAGTCTACTGAATTGAAAATCTGAGTAACATTTCTTGCGATGGACTAACATTTAGTGCAATTAAAAAACTGTGAGTAATTCTTCCTGTCCATTTAATTTCTTAGTATTTAAATTCGCGTTTAAAGATTTATTAGTTCTATATTTGAAATCAAATCATCCTAATATCGCCTCCATATTTGCGTTTAAAGATTTATTAGGTCTGATTTATTAGTTTTATATTTAGAGATCAAATCATCATAATATTAGAGATTGAAATTGATGTAGGAGATTATTACATACTTCAAATCATATTCATCTTGAAGTTGACGCCCTGAATCTTGAAGAAGATAATCCTAATTTGTTTCTTCTTTTTATACTAAATGCAACGAGATTTAGGGTTTTTAACTAAATTCTTGAGAGGGAGGGAATATAAAGAGATTGTAAAAGGGATTCAGAGAGAATTTGTAAGTTGTGACCAGATTTAGGGTTTTCTAACTAAATTCTTCAAAAGGAATGGATATAACAAGAGATTAGTTTTTAACTAAATTCTTCAGAGGGAGGGAATATAAAGACATTGTAAATTCTTACGGCGGAGAGAAGCTGACGTGTGTGGTTTTTTTATTAAATTCTCGAAGTAGGAAGGGATTTAGAGAGAATTGGTAAGTTGTGACCAGATTTAGGGTTTTCTAACTAAATTCTTCAAAAGAAATGGATATAACAAGAGATTATAACTAAATTCTTGAAAAAGAAGAGATTATAACTAAATTCTTCAAAAGGAAGGGATATAAGAAGAGATTATAAATTGTGACAAGGAGAGAAGATAAATTTTAAAAAATAGTTAAAAGAAAGCTAAAGAAAGTAGCATAGGAAAGCAACCAGGCATTTATTAAGCGAGTTTTTATTTGGTAATTTGTGCCACACACCGCCACAGCTAACTCCAAGAAAGTCGAATCGTAGGTAGGCTGAGTATGATGGATAAGTATGAACGGATTTAGCTACGTATATGGCCTGTTTGGTTTGCGAACTCCAAGAAAGTCGACTCGTCAGCAGTTTAGGAATAAATTTGGTTCTTTAGGGGAAGTGATATGGACAACAGCTGTTTAAGTTCTAGGGTTAACCTCGAAATTTAGGATTCTAATTAATGCCACTTTATGAATTTTCTGCATTAAACTACACAGAATTAGCTGAACAGTTACTTGGCAAGTAATGGCAATGCTTAATTATTTTTCGCTCTCGTTCCATTTACGGCCTAAAGAAGACTCCAGCAAGAATAATGCCCTTTCGTCATTCTTTCATTGTAAGGGAGGTTGTGGATTATGATTAAAAAATTAAACGAACATCCCAAATTCCCAAATTACTCATCTTAAGAAATCATCTTTGTTGAAATATTTATCCGTATTTATATTTATTTATATGTGGTTTATTATATGTGTATTGGTGAGTTATATTCAATTCAACCTATTGATTTGAGATTATATAATATGAAATGAGTATTTTTGTAAGTTTTTTTTTATACATAATTATTTATAATGTAAAATGAGATGCACTTTATTTTATTATATATTTATTTTTATTCTGTTTTAAATTATATAATATAAATAAAATTTATTTAGAAATATAATTGTCTTATGTAATTAAAATATCTTAACTAAATATATATTTTTTATCTAAATATAAAAAAGAGTGAAATTATATTTCCTTAAAATTTCATAAATGTATGAATAATTGTACTTACATGCGTAGATATATATTTAGCTACATGACACACATTTTGTATAGATGGTTTTCTTTATTATAATGTGTGTGTGTGTGTGTGCTTTTGTATGTTGTATTTTTTTGCATACTTTTAAATGAAAGTAATTTTTAGTTGTTTATGTTATATCACAATGTGTTGATGCTAATTAGATGAAA
Source organism: Pinus albicaulis (assembly GCA_034641835.2). NCBI lineage: Eukaryota > Viridiplantae > Streptophyta > Pinopsida > Pinales > Pinaceae > Pinus > Pinus albicaulis. The sequence goes on along the minus strand of JAXQQM020081765.1, from coordinate 43,217 downwards.
TAATTGTGTTGTAACATAATATAATGTTGAAACCTTTTGCATGTGTAATGTGTATGTGTTTATGTATCTATTTGTTTCTTTTGCATATTTTATATATGATAATATGTTTACTATTTCTTTCATGATATAATGATTGTGCTTTTTTAGGTAATATGATGATTTTTTTTTAATTGATAAGATGTTTTTGTTTGCTGCATGATGTGGACTGTACATGTGAAATGATGCAATAATGATAATAATGATGGGGAGAAAGAGAGATGGTGAGAGAGAGAGAGAGAGAGAGAGAGAGAGAGAGAGCGAGGGTGGGGGCAGGAGAGAGAGAGAGAGAGGGGACGGGTGGGGGAGAGAGTTAGGTGGGGGGAGAGAGAGAGAGAGAGAGAGAGAGAGAGAGGTGCGAAAGGTAGACTGGGGGAGAGAGAGGTAGGGTAGAAAGAGAGAAAGAGAGAGATAGGGGGAGGGAGAGAGAAAGAGAGAGACGGGGAGAGATGGAGAGAGGGATAGAGAGCGAGAGAGCGACGGGGAGAGAGAGAGAGAGAGAGGGGGGGGGGGCCAGAGAGAGGGGGCAGGGAGAGAGAGAGATAGAGAGAGAGAGAGGTGGCGATGAGAGAGAGAAAGAGGATGAGAGAGAGAAAATGGGCGGGAGAGGGGGAGATAGAGACAAGAGAGAGAGGGTGGGAAAGAGAGGGGGAGAGAGGGGGGGGCAAGAGAGAGAGAGGG
>JAXQQM020081765.1:35000-40000 GCA_034641835.2 Pinus albicaulis | reverse complement strand
CTCTATGAGAGCTATTACAATTGCAGTCACTAGGTAATACAAAGTATAATAGCAGATATTCTCTAGAATTACTTAGCATGTCATACTACAAAAATACCCAAGAAATCACAAATCAGTAACTTAGTAAATAGAATTCTAATGGATTTTCTTGTTTCCTTCCTTAATGTTGACCAGAAGACTCTATGAGAGCTATTATAATTGTAGTCACTAGGTAGCCTCCATACATGATCTAGAACGTGGAGGTATTGTTGCCATTTCGAATTTGGATTTGCTGGCACTTTGAAGAGTTGATGACTCTTCCATGTTTTTTATATAAAATGTATTACATTAAACTAAAACTCTTGCACATGGTGGGAACATATTCTTTCATCATCTTTTTCTTCTTCCACCATCATCTTCATTTATACTATTATGATGATTAGAGCATATATTTTACCTTTCATTCTTGGACATTCACAAAGAGCATTTTGTGTCCTTGAATGTTTAGGATGACCAAGATGTAAAGACCAAGTCCATTTGTTTATAGGATTCTCTCAACATCTTTGTCTCTTCCACCATCATCATCATTTATATTATTATGATGATGTAAGAATATATTTTACTTGTCATCCATGGACTTTGGATGACGAGGTATGGTTGTAACAATTGATGTAATGTAAGTGTTAAAAGATTTAGAACTATATATATATAATAATTAAATTTATTTTGTGTTTGATTTAGCCAATTATATTTAGGTGGAGTTTTATGAGGGTTATTGGATTTATAGGGTTATATTTTGTAAGTTGGTAGAGTTTCTAAACTTACCCTAGAAATACCAAATAAATTCACATTGTTAAGGGTTGGCATGGCCTCATATAAGTGTGATTCATGTAAAATTCAGTCATACTTTCCTATATCATAGGTTAATTCCACAAATCACAAATACTTTAACAAACAAGAAATCATAAAATTTATTTTAATTGAAAATTAATAAATTTAATATAAATATAAAATCAAATTATTAAGTGCATATATCAAAATAAAAATTCATTCAAAATTATGTATTTAACTTAAAAGAATGTTTCACGTAGTATACAAACCATTTTTTGAGAGAAGATTAATATATAAAACATATTTTTAACATTTAATTTATTTTGATTTTAAATTCATAATAAAATTAAAAGAACCAAATAATCTAAATATAAAATTAAAATTGGTACTCACAATGACCCCTATATATGAGATGGAAGAATTACTTCCAACACAAACATTTTTAGAGTGCAAAATACAGTGTGTTATATTTCATTGTTTAAATTGTATTTTTGAATGCTAAATAGGGTACATATAGGACCAAATAAAAATTGTAACCACAAAAACTTAATTTTTTTCTATGTATAGATATATATGAAGTTTATATGGACATAAATTAGTTAACATAAATTTTCAAATAATTTATTGAAATATTTTTGAGATTTAAATATTTCATTCACACATTTTTTTAACTTGTAATTGCCTTATATTCATTTTAATGGAGAGACGAACTTACACATGCTTTCATACTGAATAGATTGTAGAATAAGCATCTCAACTCAATGAACATGTGAACTCAACAAAATAATATTACTTTACAAAAATGATATCTCTACAATTTTTTTAATCAAATTACCTGATGATATACCTTATCAGGACTTGACTTAACTTTTTAATGCTATTTATTTTTATTATTATAATATAACTTTTTAATGCTATTTATTTTTGTTATTATAATATCCCATCTCATCTTTTCCAGAACCAAATTAGAAATTAAAATAAAAAGATGGATATACCTTTTCATTTATGCATTACACAAAAAATGAATTATGAGGAAGCGGGTATCGAGTTTAATTGAGTTGGATAATCCGCTTGATACACTGAGGACGGAGCTTATTTGATAAATAGTTGTATAACTAAACCAAAGAAGAATATTTTTGAAAGTTTACTTAAAATAGTGCAATAAGTAGAGGTCGAGATGAAAAACAACTAATATGCTTTTTTTTGCTTTCGTACATGTGCGTAAAGAACCATAATATCTATTTCCTTGATCCTACTGCTCGCCTTCGGTGGGTATAGATTCTGGAACCTACATCTATCTAACCGTTGGCGCCGGATGCTTTTATTTCAAATTCAGTTGTGATAAAGATGGAATGGATCCAATTTGTGTTTGTTTTATTCTACTTTGTTTGTTTGTCTGATTTTGTTCCGTTTGTTTGTTTACCAGTTTTCTTTTTCTCTAGTCTCTGATATGATTTTCTTTGGTGCTGTGTATTTTATATAGTGTACAGTTTAATTTTCATTGTTTTTTATCATATTTTCTGTCCGGAGTGAAACTTCCATTTACTTGAATTTCCTCAGCGTTTGTTCTGGTGTAGTTGTTTAAATATCTGCAATCAGACATGGAAGCTGTTTAAAGATTTGCAATTAGACATGGAGTCTTGAAGGAGCCTAGGTAAATAACTAGTTATTCAACGTAAAGATTATGTTTAGTTTATGGCAATCCTTTTGAAAGGGTTTGAAAAAATGTTTACACCAAGGACATGTAACTAGATCAGTTTTTGCAGTGAAAATACTTAAGATATTGTTCTAAGTAATTTTTATTTGCTCATATACCATATATTTCTTGTTTTCATGATGTTCTTGTTAAAATCTTATTAAATATACATTTCTCCTAGACCAGAGGATGGCCTATCTAATTAAATTTATTTATATTTCTACACCAGCTGCAGAGGACAGGACTCGAGCGGAAGAGAGGCTACTGAATTGAAAATCTGAGTAACATTTCTTGCCGTGGACTAACATTTAGTGCAATTAAAAAACTGTGAGTAATTCTTCCTGTCCATTTAATTTCTTAGTATTTAAATTCGCGTTTAAAGATTTATTAGTTCTATATTTGAAATCAAATCATCCTAATATCAGTTCTATATTTGCGTTTAACGATTTATTAGGTCTGATTTATTAGTTCTATATTTAGAGATCAAATCATTGTAATATTAGAGATTGAAATTGATGTAGGAGATTATTACATACTTCAAATCATATTCATCTTGAAGTTGACGCCCTGAATCTTGAAGAAGATAATCCTAATTTGTTTCTTCTTTTTATACTAAATGCAACGAGATTTAGGGTTTTTAACTAAATTCTTCAGAGGGAGGGAATATAAAGAGATTGTAAATTCTTACGGCGGAGACAAGATGACGTGTGTGTTTTTTTTATTAGATTCTCTAAGTAGGAAGGGATTCAGAGAGAATTTGTAAGTTGTGACCAGATTTAGGGTTTTCTAACTAAATTCTTCAAAAGGAATGGATATAACAAGAGATTAGTTTTTAACTAAATTCTTCAGAGGGAGGGAATATAAAGAGATTGTAAATTCTTACGGCGGAGAGAAGCTGACGTGTCTGGTTTTTTAATTAAATTCTCGAAGTAGGAAGGGATTTAGAGAGAATTGGTAATTTGTGACGCAGATTTAGGGTTTTCTAACTAAATTCTTCAAAAGGAATGGATATAACAAGAGATTATAACTAAATTCTTGAAAAAGAAGAGATTATAACTAAATTCTTCAAAAGGAAGGGATATAAGAAGAGATTATAAATTGTGACAGGCAGAGAAGAGAAGTTTTAAAAAATAGTTAAAAGAAAGCTAAAGCAAGTAGCATAGGAAAGCAACTAGGCATTTATGAAGCGATTTTTTATTTGGTAATTTGTGCCACACACCGCCACAGCTAACTCCAAGAAAGTCGAATCGTAGGTAGGCTGAGTATGATGGAAAGTATGAACGGATTTAGCGACGTATATGGCCTGTTTGGTTTGCGAACTCCAAGAAAGTCGACTCGTCAGCAGTTTAGGAATAAATTTGGTTCTTTAGGGGGAGCCAAGTGATACGGACAACAGCTGTTTAAGTTCTAGGGTTAACCTCGAAATTTAGGATTCTGATTAAACTACACAGAATTAGCTGAACAGTTCCATTTACAGCCTAAAGAAGACTCCAGCAAGAATAATGCCCTTTCGTCATTCTTTCATTGTAAGGGAGGTTGTGAATTATGATTAAAAAATTAAACGAACATCCCAAATTCCCAAATTACTCCTCTATTTTTATAGTAAGAAATCATCTTTGTTGAAATATTTATCCGTATTTATATTTATTTATATGTGGTTTATTATATGTGTATTGGTGAGTTATATTCAATTCAACGTATTGATTTGAAATTATAAAATATGAAATGAATATTTTTGTAAGTTTTTTTTAGACATAATTATTTATAATGTAAAATGAGATGAACTTTATTTTATTATATATTTATTTTTATTCTGTTTTAAATTATATAATATAAATAAAATTTATTTAGAAATATAATTGTCTTATGTAATTAAAATATCTTAACTAAATATATATTTTTTATGTAAATATAAAAAAGAGTGAAATTATATTTCTTTAAAATTTCATAAATGTATGAATAATTGTGTTTCATGATATATTTGTTACATGATATGATGTTGGCATTTATGTATAGATGTATTTTTAGTTATAATGTGTATGTGCTTTTGTATGTTGGATTTTTTGCATACTTTTAAATGAAAGTAATTTTTAGTTGTTTATGTTATATCACAATGTGTTGATGCTAATTAGATGAAATAATTGTGTTGTAACATAATATAATGTTGAAACCTTTTGCAGGTGTAATGTGTATGTGTTTATGTATCTATTTGTTTCTTTTGCATATTTTATATATGATAATATGTTTACTATTTCTTTGATGATATAATGATTGTGCTTTTTTAGGTAATATGATGATTTTTTTTTAATTGATAAGATGTTTTTGTTTGCTGCATGATGTGGACTATACATGTGAAATGATACAATAATGATAATAATGATGGGGAGAGAGAGAGAGAGAGAGAGAGAGAGAGAGAGAGAATGTGTGTCTTTTTGTTTCAGAGAGAGGGAGGGAGGGAGGGGGAGGGGGGAGGGAGCGAGGGGGAGGGGGGAGA
>JAXQQM020081765.1:0-30000 GCA_034641835.2 Pinus albicaulis | reverse complement strand
ACACAATACCCAGAGCCTCAAAGTCAAATAAAGCTCCCACCGAGCTTTAATATTTATTGTAAAACAGTTAATACAATGATCCACCTGTAAACTTCTCCATCGAGCCTCTCAAAAGGCCGAGAAGTCTTCACTCTGTATTAATTATCCTTGGGATATTTTGTTAGATCTCACCTCCTCATCTTCCTATAAATACTGCTGTGGAAGATGAGAAGTTGTTGGTTGTTGGTTGCTGTTTGATCACAAGTTGTAATATTGAAACTCTCTGAAATAAATATACAAGTCTGTTGAAGTTGAAAACAATTTGGAGTCTTGGATGTCTAGATGATGCCGTTGCATGCCTGTTCCTGAGAAGGCTCTATCATTGGATCCATGAGCTTGGCTGTTGGTGAAGTGCTCTGAACTGTTAAATGTTTTTTCCCTTGTTTTCATTATGTTCCATAATTTCTTACTACAGTAGGCTGAAAATTTTAGGCTAAGAAATGACTCCTGGAAGCACCTTAGACCTGTTCACCCTTCATTGTTTTATGTTTTCTTCTGCTGGAGTATTTTGGAGGCTTTAAACCTTCTCTTTAGTCTTCATGCTCGTTTATTTCCTTGATAGCTCAACTAGTTGGTTTCAGCATGTTATGGTTCTCCCTGCTTGTCTGCCATCACTTGAAATCCGTTATTGAAGTCTCCCTTCGAAGTACCATTGTCTTAAGTTAACCAAAGAGGTCGGTTTTGATCTTACCCTTTGCCCCTGCTTAAACAGTTGTTTTGAAGGTCTTTATAGTTGCAAACACAGATGTTATTTAGGTGTTCCCTCTTCTATGAATGCAATTATCGGTGAATCTTTTATGTTTTCTAAATCCTTTAAAATAAGATCTTTGAGGAAATAGGGTGTTCCCCGAATCTTAGATTTCATTTTAGAAGTTGTCTTGAAATCATTATTTGCTTAAATAATGTTTGTAGAATTTATGGTTAGCCCTGTCTATCAAATATCTCTTTATTGTTAAGTTATGTTTCTCAAGTTCCCTTTGTTGAGAATTAAATTTCTCTTTCCAAATCATTAATGTCCATCTCATTCCAAAACAAAGGATCCTATGGCCAAGTTAGATTTTCCCTTTGATATCCCATATCCCTTGAAGAGTTTGTCATGATCTTATTTTGACTCCATTTCCCAATGAACCGGATATTTCCTCTTTCTGTCTATCTTTCCTAGACCTTTCACATTCTGCTGTATCAACTCAACCCAACCAAACAAACATTTGCACTTAATAACTAGTCTAAAATCCATAACTAAAGCAAACAAGATAAACCTTTGCAAACAAATATTTGAGAGATCCATCTCTGAGAACAGGAGGACTAGATCCTGGAACTCTAAAGATTGGTTCTGATGTTGCCTTGTTTTTTGATTTGCCAAACTGTCAAAACACGGGATACCAACATAATGGCGATCACGGTGGGACCTTCTAAGAATTAGAGGTTTTAAGACCTTTTCTTTAAAATTTAGGCCCAGTATAACATAAGTAACTTTCTTCAAGCACTGCTTCACTAATGGCAATCATGATAGGACTTAATTGAATCTGTGACAAACTAAGGAACCCTTAGGATTCTTGTAAAGCCTTACCAAACCTTGAAGGAACCAGTTACCAAGCCATAAGAGCAACTCGGTTTGTTTGAGCACCTTAGCTAAGTGCAAAATCGGACTTAGAACACTCTCTTAACCTATAAAACCAAATTAACTCAGGAAAACCAAAAAATATTTCAAGTTTGGCTGCATAATAAACATTGGTAGTGGACCATAAAACCTTTTACCTCCCCAGGAGCTAAAAAATTCCACTTGGCGACTCCACAATCCTGAACAGACCGTAAGACTCCACTGGGAAGAACCCTTATCATTACATTATTATTCAATCTCAGTTAGAGCACTGTAGGATCGAAATTTGTGTAAACAGATCAGCTAACCTCTAAAAAATTGTCATATTTGGTTCAACTTTTCTTGTTTTTTGGTCTAAAAAACCACAGCATAGTGGCTCCTGGAAAGATTCACACTAGAGCCTATCTTGACCCCGATCCACCTGAGATAGTTGATAACCCAGGAAGTATCCTTTGGGAGTCTCCTAGGATTAAATTATCAACTATTTTCAGATCACCCTCGAGAGCTAATTTAGTTCCTGAAAATCTTACAGCTCTACAAGAATCATATGGTGGTGGAACCATAAAACATTTTACCTCCTTAGGAGCTAAAAATTTTCCACTTGGCGTCTCCACACTCTGAAACTCCCAGAAGACCAAATGACTCCACTGGTAGAAGACCCTGAACTGATTGACCAGCCACAATGACCTCTCTCTTGATTTACAAACATGATTCCAAGAATACAACGAAGATATGCCCCAATGAGCAGAGATCATATCCCTGGGTTTCCACATAAGATGCCCCAGGTAAATTGGGAAGACAACCTGCCTGTTTTTCAAGGTGAAGAGTTTGATGACCCCTTGTTACATCTTATCAAATTTCACATACATGTATGGAGGTTGAAAGTTGAATGGCATGAAGACTGCTTAATGAAAATGTTCATGTTAACATTAGAAGGAAAAGCTAGGGATTGGTATGAATGCTTAAGATCTAGTAGTTTGTTTTATTTAAAAGACTTTGAATATATGTTCTATGAGAACTATGAAGGAAACACTACATCATTATCATCGGGTGCAATATATTATGATCCATCACAAAACATCACCCAACACATTATAGATAATGAGGAAGCTTTGGAAGAGATGCATCCTGAAGATCTTTTAACAGCAATTCATGAGTTTAATATCCTATTGAAAAATTTTAAGAACATAAATGAATCAGTTGAGGAAGAGATAATGGACATTCCTCAAGATATCCCTGAAAACTCAAATATTGATTCATCATCCCTTATAGCCGAGGCTCAAGAAGACATCCAGCCTCAAAACCAGTCTTCGCAAGAAACAGAGAACTGTTGTACTCCTGTTCAAAGGAACATAGAAACATCTTCCCCTTTGACAGAAAAAGAGATAGATCATACTATTAATAAACAGTCAGTCTCTGAAACTTTTTGCAAAATAAACACTCTTGCCCATTCACCTAGAGAACTTTGTTGTACAGATTTAGAAAGTTATTTTGTAAATCAAAATAAAAAGGGACCTGCTGAGAATCCAATATGTTTGGCTAATGAAATTGTTTATTCTAATAAATTTCCAAATTTTGATCATTTTGATGATGATGATGAGTTCCAAGAAAAAACTAATCATGCAGGGCAACCAGCGTTTGATTGGTGTTATCAATTTCACCATCATCAGCTTGAAAGCCAAAAACATCCATTTCGATCCATCACTAATGGCTTTCACATAATTGGAAATCAGCAGCCTTTCAACCCGGAAGGTGAAGAGAAGAGCAATAAAGAAATTTTTGAGCAAAAGGAGTTTTCTCTTGAAAAAGAGGAAACCTTTAAATATTCCCTTTCTCGAGAAAATAATAACCTCTTCACAGAGTTTAGTCCACTGAATACAAGCATACCAGGGCTACAAGAGGACAACACTGCCAAATATGATGAGTCCTCCAGTTCAGATGATGAAGAAGATGAGGGAGAAAAACAAATACAAGACTATCCTGCTGTGGATATACCATCTTCCCAAGAAGAAACTTCTCCCTTCACTGATATTAGTCTACCATCCCAAGAACCTGAATTTATATCCGAAGCAAGCATATGTTTAGAGAAAGAAAATATTTCACTGTTTTTTATTGTGCAGGTTAAGGATGACAGAGCTTCCAAGCAACTTCCTGAAGATATACTTCTCAAAATTGAAGCCTTGGAAGCAGACAATCTACCAGAAATGGAGGGCCAAAAGGAAGAGAATCTTCATATTTTCTTTGTTGATCCTATGGAAGAGTGTGTGGGAATCCCGACTGGCTCAAATTATCAAGCATTGATCCTTTGCAAGAGCTAGAGACATGAAAAGCTGTCACCTTCTGTGATAGTTTTTATTTTGAATATTAATCTTCAAAATATACTATGGATATCTCTGACAAGCAGCCAGAGTTTCTTCTTCTTCTTGACATTACTCAGCTGGCTGCATTGGCACTTTTGTATCACATGAATATGTAAATACTCCATGATTAGAATAGGTTAGATAGGAGTGTCAATAAACCTCAGTTCCGAGCATGTAGCTAGCTGTTTCTTTCTGCTTTGAAGAAAAATCAAAAATTCAAAAATACAAAAACATAGAAAGAAAGAAAAGAGGGAAGATTGACAAAACAATAAAGGTACAGCCCCATACCAAAAAGAGAAATAAATCTGAAAGTGTGCAAGCTTAAATGCCACTCCTGCAAAACACACTTCTAGTTAGTCAAACAGCCTAATATTGACTAATTAGTTTTAAATTTTCTGCTGAAAGGGTAGTGAATTTGATTTGCCAAACTGTTTAATCTTGGCTTATCAGTAGATAGATTAGGATAGAAATTAAAGGTTCAAACATGTTCAAAATCTGAACCTAAGTTTCCAAAAGAGAAATGACTCAAAACTATTTCAAATTCTGAGTCAAAGAATGTAAAGATCTGGTTCTAATCAGCTTAAAACCTGAACCAGAAGGAAAGCAAAGACAACTCAAAACAAAATTAAAAACAGAGCTGTAAAGAAAAAGAAGGCCATAATGAGAAACTTTCAGATCTTAAGCCTTCCATTTTGATTTTAATTTTCTGCAAATAATAATCTATGTGCAGCTTGTTTTTATGCCATAGATCACAGCAAGTCAAACAGCTTAATCTTGACTTGGCTGTTTTTAAATTTCTGTTATGGAATTTAGAGAATGAGAGTCTGTTGGACAGCTTAATCCCAACAAGACAATAGATTAGGTAGAGAAATATCTGAGCTCAACTGTTTAATCTGAGTTCGGGGAGAAATAAGGAGTAGAACTAGATTAGTTTTTATGCTTTCAAAAGAATAAATGTTGTAAGAGAGTTTGCCAATCCAAGTGCACTCTAAGAAGAAAAAATGTTAGATCTGTAGGATTGGGTAGGTAGCAAGCTTGTTGATAAAGGTCCATTGTTTTCATGGCTGCCAAATATGTTTTTAGAGAAGATCATTCAATCACAGGAGGACCGCCCAATGGATGGGGCAACTGATCAGCCTCCCAGAAGATGCAAGTCTGAAATTCTTGATGCCTTCAAGAAGGCACCATCCCCAAGTGGAGCCACTGTTAGCCACCTATAAAATTTGTTATACCCAAGGGTGGCTAAATCTGTTTTGAGCCTTCAAGGAACACTTTTTATTACAAAAAACTGTTGGCTCTTGAAGACTTTTAAAGACCTCATGCGTCTGTCCAGATCCTACATTGTTGTTCCCATTTCATCCTCTAAAAATTTATGCTAAAAGAAAAAACTGCTGAAAAACTATCATTTTCCCTTTCTTCCCCACTCCAAATTAACCTTCACTTGCTTCCCTTTTCTCCATAAAATCCCCTTTGTTTTTATGAATTTCCTTCTTCCATTTGTAAAGACCACTTTATAAGGTTTGAAACTTACTTTAAAGACCTTACCGAAACCCCCAGATCCATTTAAATCCTTGAAATTTTTCATAAAAATCAAAGTTTTATTACTATGGACTTAAGCCCCTTTGGGCTAAATCCTAAACCACTTCCCCCACATGCCCTTTCCCCAGAACCAGGTGCTAGTCCCAATAGCGCTAATCGCATCGGAAAGATTCAAGTGTGCACATTTTTTGAGCCATTTCAAAACTCCGATTGCGATCAGCCCCTTTGTCATAAACCGCAGATCATATAGTTATTTCATTTAACCCATGGGCCCGCAATCGGGCGCTAAACCATTGAAAAAAATCCCTCTCCGATCATATTTTCCTTTGTAAATCCAAAACCCCACTTTCCGAATGTTTTAAGTTAAAAACTTAAAAGCACATGTTGAAATATTTTAATGGGTTGATCGAAAAGACCGATCGCGCAATCGCAATCGGGGAAATTTCAAATGGGTTGATCGGAAAGACCAGGCCCGCAGTTCCGATTGCGATTAGGCCCTTGTTATATATACTCCCGGGCATATTACAGTTCATATATCCCACGGCACCGCAATCGGGCACCTTTTCCCTTTACTTATATATTTTCCGCCCGACCCATTTTAACTTGTTTTTATTGTAAAAACTTTGGTTTTCGAATGTATGAAAGGGTTTTCCCCCTGATTGATCTCCACCGTTGATCACCACTGATTGAAAGGCCATCGCTCAATCGCATCGGAGTTTCAAATCGCATCGCAACTTTCCCCGATTGCGTAATCGCATGCACCTGCCTGCCACCTCCGATTGCGATCCCTCCGATTCATTCCATGCTGTTGATCTGGTCCTCAGATCAACGGCCAGTGCTCAATCGCAAGTTTCTTATCGCAAGTTTCAATCACATCCCCTCTTCCACGCTCCCCGATTGCGATTGCTCCGATTCAATCCCGTTCGTCCATTTCCCGCTAATCCAATGGTCATCACTTGATCGCACAAGTCTCTCCGATCGCGCAATCTCATCGGCATTTTCTAATCGCGCCCTTTGTTCCTCCGCTCCGATTGCGATCCTCCGATTAGATCTGGACCGTCCACGTGTCCAGATCGGACGGTCCAAAACCACCCCACCTTATTTCTTCTCCCCGCTCTCCTTTTCCTGTTTTGTGCTGATCTCCACCGTTAGATATTTTTATCCAACGGCTACGCTCCTCCCCCGCCATCTGAAGCAGTTTAAACCTATTTCCATAGGATTTCTTAATTTTTTTGTGTTTTGCAGGAATTTCTATGGTTTTCCATTATGTTATGAAGAAAGGCCGAAGACCGGGAGAGACGTTTCCTGTGCCTTCGGGCTATTAAACAGAACCATTCGCAGGTTTGAATCCAGTGATTTATCAGCGTTTCATGAGTGTTGATGACACGTAAATGGCCTGTGCTGCCCCTGCACATCAACAAGACACTGTTTTATTCAAAAACAGTTAAAGAGTATAAGTTTTAAAACAGAGCACCACAGAGCAGAGATTGAAGACAGTTTTATGGGGATTATGGCTAAGATGGTTATCAAAAGCCTAATCCCCAACTCAAAACATAGTTTAAAGAAAATTAAAAAGATCTGTCAGGCAGAAAAGACTTCCACCGCCGCATTTGAGGTGAATTGATTCCTCAGCTACCATAGGAGCCACCTGTTGCCTCAAAACTTTCAAACAAAGGCCGAACTTATTGAAGGAAATCAGATATTCACCTCCAGCGCAGCCAAGGAATTACTTCCGCAGGAGAATAAATGAAAAAATAACCACGGAGTTACTCCACACAATACCCAGAGCCTCAAAGTCAAATAAAGCTCCCACTGAGCTTTAATATTTATTGTAAAACAGTTAATACAGTGATCCACCTGTAAACTTCTCCATCGAGCCTCTCAAAAGGCAGAGAAGTCTTCACTCTGTATTAATTATCCTTGGGATATTTTGTTAGATCTCACCTCCTCATCTTCCTATAAATACTGCTGTGGAAGATGAGAAGTTGTTGGTTGTTGGTTGTTGGTTGCTGTTTGGTCACAAGTTGTAACATTGAAACTCGCTAAAATAAATATACAAGTTTGTTGAAGTTGAAAACAAATTGAAGTCTTGGATGTACGGATGATATGGGTACATGCATGTTCTGACTCTATGTTTGGATCAAACTTAGACACATTGGTTGCATGCTACGGCCAGCAAATATTGTTACCCTTGTTTTCATTATGTTCCATAATTTCTTACTACAGTAGGCTAAAAGTTTTAGGCTAAGAAATGACTCCTGGAAGCACCTTAGACCTGTTCACCCTTCACTGTTTTATGTTTTCTTCTGCTGGAGTATTTTGGAGGCTTTAAACCTTCTCTTTAGTCTTCATGCTCATTTATTTCCTTGATAGCTCAACTAGTTGGTTTCAACATGTTATGGTTCTCCCTGCTTGTCTGCCATCACTTGAAAGCCATTATTGAAGTCTCCCTTCGAAGTACCGTTGTCTTAAGTTAACCAAAGAGGTCGGTTTTGATCTTACCCTTTGCCCCTGCTTAAACAGTTGTTTTGAAGGTCTTTATAGTTGCAAACACAGATGTTATTTAGGTGTTCTCTCTTCTATGAATGAAACTATCAGTGAATCTTTTATGTTTTCTAAATCCTTTAAAATAAGATCTTTGAGGAAATAGGGTGTTCCCCGAATCTTAGATTTCATTTTAGAAGTTGTCTTGAAATCATTATTTGCTTAAAGAATGTTTGTAGAATTTATGGTTAGCCCTGTTTATCAAATATCTCTTTATTGTTAAGTTATGTTTCTCAAGTTCCCTTTGTTGAGAATTAAATTTCTCTTTCCAAATCATTAATGTCCATCTCATTCCAAAACAAAGGATCCTGTGGCCAAGTTAGATTTTCCCTTTGATATCCCATATCCCTTGAAGAGTTTGTCATGATCTTATTTTGACTCCATTGCCCAATGAACCGGATATTTCCTATTTTTGTCTATCTTTCCTAGACCTTTCACATTCTGCTGTATCAACTCAACCCAACCAAACAAACATTTGCACTTAATAACTAGTCTAAAATCCATAACTAAAGAAAACAAGATAAACCTTTGCAAACAAATATTTGAGAGATCCCTCTCTGAGAACAAGAGGACTAGATCTTGGAACTCTAAAGATTGGTTCTGATGTTGCCTTGTCTTTTGATTTTCCAAAGCCCCAGCCAGCTCCTGGATACCAACGGAATAGAACTACTATGAAACTAATACAATTTCGATCACTAGGTAATACAAAGTATAATAGCGGATATATTCTCTAAATTCATAGCATGTCATACTACAAAAACACCCAAAACTCACAAATCAGTAACTCAATAAATAAACTTCTAATGGATGGATTTTCTTGTTTCCTTCCTTAATGTTGACCAGAAGACTCTATGAGAGCTATTACAATTGTAGTCACAAAGTAAGACAAATTATAATAGCTGATATTCTCTAAAATTGTTTGGCATGTTATTCTAGAAAATATTTTTTTATATAAAATAGTAACATTTTTGGAAGCCGAACTTAGTTATATGACACTTTATCTCCATACATGATCTAGATCGTGGAGGTATTCTTGCCATTTTCAATTTGGATTTGCTAGCCTCCATACATGATCTGGATCGTGGAGGTATTGTTGCCATTTCGAATTTGGATTTGCTGGCACTTTGAAGAGTTGATGACTCTTCCATGTTTTTTATATAAAATGTATTACATTAAACTAAAACTCTTGCACATGGTGGGAAAATATTCTTTCAACATATTTTTCTCTTCCACCATCATCTTCATTTATACTATTATGATGATTAGAGCATATATTTTACCTTTCATTCTTGGACATTCACAAAGAGCATTGTATCCTTGAATGTTTAGGATGACCAAGTATGGTTGTTTATAGGACTCTCTCAACATCTTTGTCTCTTCCACCATCATCATCATTTATATTATTATGATGATGTAAGAATATATTTTACTTGTCATCCATGGACTTTGGATGACGAGGTATGGTTGTAACAATTGATGTAATGTAAGTGTTAAAAGATTTAGAACTATATATATAGTGGGGGGGGGGCAGATGGATAGAGAAAGACAACGAGGGGGAGAGAGAGAGAGTAGGGAGACATCTAGAGAGTGAGAGAGTGGGAGAGTGACAGAGAGAGAGGGAGTGAGATAGATAGACAGAGGGTGGGAGAGAGAGAGAGAGACACAGAGACACAGAGAGAGAGAGAGAGGTCGACCAGGTAGAGTGGGGGAGAGTGATAGGGGGAAAGAGAGAGAGAGAGGGGGGGGAAGAGAGAGAGAGAGAGAGAGAGAGAGGGAGAGAGAGAGAGAGAGAGAGATATGGAGAGGGGAGAGAAAGAGAGGGGGGAAGAGAAGAGAGAGAGAGAGAGAGGGGGGGGAGAGAGAGCGAGAGGGGGGGGAGAGAGAGAGAGAGAGAGTGTTAAGTCCCCATATTAATAGTGTAGCCCCTTATTATGTTAGTGTAGCCCCCCTTATTGTTATTATTGTACCCCTGTAACCCCCATATTCTTATTATTGTGCCCTTACATTATTATTGTTAGGTCCGCTAGGATTACATTGTGGCCCCACTAGGATTATATTATGGCCCCATGGACTCCTATATATAGAAGGAGGTTTTGTTCATTTGTATCATCCAAGAATTGTTCATTCATGTAATGTGTTGGAGGTTGCCCCCTCGAAGTGGCTCATTTCTAAGGCGTGAATATCTCTTTTCTTCTCTCTTTGGAGCTGGTTACACAACAGGTATCAGAGGTTTGGGATTCTAGGGTTTCGCTGCTCCAAACAGGTCATCGTGGCATTTTCTCTATAACTTTTTTTCTACGAAGCTTCAGAAGCTGAAATTTCTAGGGTGCGAAGCTGAAATCTTGAGGAAGGTTGTCTAAAAATTTCAGATCTTGGTTCGCAATATTTGAGGAGATATCATCTGTGGAAGTTAGGTATTTTTTCAGGCTCATAAACAGGTCATCGTGGAATTTGCGCTATAATTTTTTTTTTACGAAGGTTCAGAGTCTGAAATTCATATGGTGCGAAGCTGAAATCTTGAGGAAATTCGTCAAAAAATTTCAGAGCTTGGTTCGCAATATTTTTGGAGATATGATCTGTGGAAGGTAGTGCTTTTTCAGGCTCCTGAATTGCATCTCAAAGAGGTGATCGTGGGAAACCTTCAATAACTCTCTCTCTCTGGGCATTGGATTGAAGTGCCGTAAAAATTGGTCGCAAGTACACAGACTGAAGTTTCTGAGCTATCAATTTCAGAGACAAAGGACAAAACAGTGACACGTGGCAAGTCGTACAAGTTCGCTCTACTGAACCAGTCCAGAATTAGATCATTGTGGGAGATTGGACACAAATTTGTCTTGGAGAATCCAAATCAGGTCAGACCTGTGGCATTTGAAAGAAGCTTCAGAGATCTACTACAGAGCTGAATTTCAGATATCAAAGAGTTTCAAATACAGAGATAATTCAATTTCAATATCGAGCTCCTAAAAGCTAGTAAAAGGTGTGTATTTTTTTTTCCCGAATTGCATAAGTCTTGTTTGAAGAATCAAGTTGAATTGATTCCAAGGGCATATTGTAGAATAGATATCTAAAATGGCCCCTAAAAATAATTCAACACCCATCAAGCCTTCATAAGGCTCTACCATGACTCATGAAGATGAAGAATTGCAACATGATCTATCAAAATTACAAGAACAAGTGCAACAAATTTCACTCTCCCAAAGAGCAGCAAAAAATGAAATGGAAGTTTTGAAGAAAGGTGTGGAAGTGAAGATGGATGGTTTGAAGAAAGGCATGGAAGCTAAGATGGATGGTGTGCAAGCTAAGATGAATGGCATGGAAGCTAAGATGGATGGCATGGAAGTGGGCATGGAAGCTAAGATGGATGACATGAAAGACAACATGGAAAACATGAAGAATGATCTAAGAGCATACATGGAAGGCTTGATGACAAGCTTAAAACCAGAAATGATTCCTAATGGCGGAAATATAGGAGAAGAACCTCATGATGAGAACAAAATAAATGTTAATCGTGATTTCACAAACTCGAATGTTGGTGGGAAGAACCACCATATTCCAAAAATGGATATGAGGAAGTTTGATGGAAAGGATCCTGTAACATGGATACTACGGATGGAGCAATATTTTGATCTCCATAACGTGCAAAACACACAAAAGGTACGCATTGCAACTTTACATTTAGAACAAAATACATTTGTATGGTATCGATGGCTTTGCTCCCGTAAAAAAATTGTCACTTGGTCAAATTTTACGGAGGAAATGATAGCACATTATGAGGATACAAAGAGCAACACCTTCTTTACCCAATTGATAAATCTCAAACAAAAGGGT
This sequence comes from Pinus albicaulis, assembly GCA_034641835.2. Classification (NCBI taxonomy): domain Eukaryota; kingdom Viridiplantae; phylum Streptophyta; class Pinopsida; order Pinales; family Pinaceae; genus Pinus; species Pinus albicaulis. The sequence continues at coordinate 18,090 of JAXQQM020081765.1, read as the reverse complement.
TTAGTGGGGCAGCACATTGAGGACTTCCAAAAATTGAGTATAAGGGTAACTGATATTTCAGAGGACCACAGGATTGATCTCTTCTTAGGCGGTTTAAAGGATAACATTCAACATGAAGTTCGTGTTCTGGAACCTGATTCATTAGAGAAGGCATTCAGGTTGGCAAGAAAAGTTGAATGTAAAATTATGGCAACAAGGAAGTCTACTACTCAATTCTATAAAGAAGGAAGTGTGGCTACATCTAGATTTCCACAACCTACAAGGTTGACACCACGACAATTGGAAGAAAAAAGAGCAAAAGGGCTTTGCTACAGTTGTGATAGCAAATACACTAAAGGTCATAAGTGTGCTGAGAAGAAATTATTTTACATAGATTGTGAAGAGGAAGAAGAAAATGAACAAGAGGATATACACCAGGAACCAACCCTAGAAGAGGAAGAAATGAATCCGACCATATCGTGTAATGCACTGGCAGGAATTACCACTCCTCAAACTCTCAAGATACAAGGACAAATCAAGAAGAAAAAGGTAATAGTGTTGATTGATTCGGGTAGCACCCATAATTTTATTCATTGTAAGGTAGCCAAGGAATTAAATTGTTTCCTATACCCAACACCAGAATGTCAAGTGATGGTTGCAAATGGAGGAACTATAAATTGCTCTGGAAAATGCAATAACATCAAGCTAACCATGGGGGAATATGTATTGACTAGTCCAATGCTTTCCATTCCTATGGGAGGTGCTGATGTTGTACTAGGAGTACAATGGTTACAATCTTTGGGGACGGTAGCTTTTAATTTTTCAAGAACTTTTCTTGAAATTTTTTTCAGAAGGAAAGGAAGTCGAATTACGGGGTATTGAAGGGAAGCCGGGAAGGATAATAAGCTCTAATGTCATGACAAAGCTTCTAAAGAAAGAACAACGAGGCGTAATTGCACAATTATGCTCACTAGAAGTTCCGACATCAAAATCATCTGTTTCTGCAGATCTCCAACGTCTTGGACAATCATTCCAAGGTGTTTGAAACTCCCAAAGGACTCCCACCTATTCGTGATCATGATCATGCTATTCATTTGATTCCGGGAAGTGTTCCTCCAAACATCAGGCCTTATAGATATCCTTACTTCCAAAAGAGCGAAATTGAACGTATGATTGCAGAAATGTTAGAGGCGGGTATAATCCAACCTAGTCAAAGTTCTTTCTCTGCTCCTGTAGTATTGGTACACAAGAAGGATGGATCATGGCGAATGTGTCTGGATTATAGGGAGCTCAATAAGCTCACCATTAAAGATAAATTTCCCATTCCTGTGATTGATGAATTATTGGATGAATTACATGGAGCAATTTATTTTACCAAGTTGGATCTTCGTTCGGGATATCATCAAATTAGAATGAAGACTGAAGATATTCCAAAAACAGAATTTCGAACTCATGAGGGTCATTATGAATTTTTGGTCATGCCTTTTGGCCTTACCAATGCACCTTCTACATTTCAAGGGTTGATGAATTCCATTTTCAAACCCTTCCTTAGAAAATTTGTGCTCGTATTTTTTGATGATATGCTAATCTATAGCAAGTCTTGGAAGGATCATGTTGAACATGTTGACAGGGTGCTCAAAATATTGCAGGAGAAACAATTATATGCAAAAACATCCAAATGTTTCTTTGGAGTACAAGAGGTGGAATATCTGGGTCATATTGTATCTCACGAGGGTGTTAAAGTAGACCCTAACAAAATTAAATCCATTAAGGAATGGAAAGTCCCCACAACCATAAAGAAGTTGCGAGGATTTCTCGGGTTAATGGGGTATTATCGCAAGTTTGTTAAGAATTATGGGAGAATAGCAGCACCTCTAACAACATTATTGAAGAAATATGCATTTTCATGGACTCCTGAAGCAACTAAGGCCTTTGAACATCTTAAAGAGGCAATGTGCCTAGCACCGGTCTTAGCTACGCCAGACTTCACAAAAAACCTTTATTGTGGAATGTGATGCCTCAGGAAATGGAATTGGTGCAGTTTTAATGCAGGAAGGAAGACCCATTGCTTTTGAAAGTCGTCCAATCAAGGGAAAGTATTTACAAAAACCTATTTATGAGAAGGAAATGTTAGCAATACTGCATGCAATAAAGAAATGGCAAACTTACCTAATGGGAAGACACTTCAAGGTAAAAACTGATCATGATAGTCTTAAACACTTTTTGGAACAAAGACTATCTTCAGAAGAGCAACAAAAATGAGTCACAAAGATGTTGGGTTATGACTTTGAAATAATCTACAAAAAAGGAAAGCTTAATGTTGTTGCAGATGCACTCTCAAGAAAGAATGAAGAGGTGGAAGCATTGCTTTGTGCCATTTCTGTTATCCAACCAGATTGGATAACCGAAGCAAGAGATGAATGGAAGAAGGACAAAGATGTATGGACACTCATTCAAAAGTTGCAGCAAGATCCTAGTGCATCTGATACATTTAGTTGGAAAAATGATTCCTTATGGTACAAAGATCGCTTATATCTTTGTAAGAATTCCCAACTAAAACAAAAGATTCTTCTGGAATTGCACACTTCTCCTTTCGGAGGACACTCAGGATTTTTAAAAACTTACCACAGGGTGAAGAAAGAATTTTTTTGGGATGGCCTTAAATCTGATATTCAAAAGTTTGTGGCGGAATGTTTGGTTTGCCGGCAGAATAAAGTGGAGACAATTAAGACCCCGGGACTTCTACAACCTTTATCCATTCCAAGTCAGCGTTGGGAGGAGATTTCAATGGATTTTATCACAGGTTTACCTAAGTCTGAAGGAGAGAATGTCATCATGGTGGTAGTTGATAGACTTACCAAGTATGCACACTTTTGTGCATTATCTCATCCATTTAAAGCAAGTACAGTTGCTACTACATTTGTGGACAGAATTCAAAAGCTACATGGAAGCCCAAGGGTCATTGTGAGCGACAGAGATCCCATTTTTACGGGAAATTTTTGGACAGAGTTATTTTCTTCTTTGGGTACTAAATTAGCTCATAGCTCATCTTATCATCCTCAATCTGATGGTCAAACTGAGATAGTAAATAAATGTTTGGAAGAATATCTTCGTTGTTTTGTATCTGATAAACAAACACAATGGGTCAAGTGGTTACCTCTCGCTGAATGGTGGTATAACACTTCCTTCCATACTGCGGCAAAAATGACCCCATTTATGGCACTTTATGGATATCATCCACCATCCATCACATCATATTTAAGAGAAAATTCGAAGGTTCAAGCAGTGGAAGATCACATCGAACATCAGCAAGAAGTTCTCCAACTCTTAAAGGATAACCTGAATTTGGCACAAAATCGAATGAAACAACAGGCAGATCAACATCGCAGTGAGAGAAGTTTTGATGTAGGAGATTGGGTATTTTTATGGCTACAACCATATAAACAAATGTCCCTCGAGCAAGCTAAGAAGGATAATAAATTATCGCCAAAGTACTATGGTCCTTACAAGGTGTTGCAAAAGATTGGTACTATGGCATACAAATTGGAGCTTCCTGCTTCTTCGCGAGTACATCCGGTTTTCCATGTTTCATGCTTAAAGAAGGTTATAGGTGAAAATCTTCCAGTTCAAACAATATTGCCAGAACTTGATGAGGAAGGAAAAATCATATTGGAACCAGAAGCGGTCATGGAAATAAGAACTCGACAACTACGGAATCGATCAATTTCAGAGTATCTCATCAAGTGGAAGAACTTACCCACTGAAGATTCTACATGGGAGGATGAGAATTTTATACGGAAGCACCCGAAGCTACTCAAGTGTTGAGGACAACACTTTTTTGAAGGAGAGGGGCATGTTAGGTCCCTATATCACTAGTATAGCCCCTTATTATTGTTAGTGTAAACCCCTTATTGTTATTATTGTACCCTTGTAACCCCCATTTTGTTATTATTGTGCCCTTCAATTATTATTGTTAGGTCGGCTAGGATTACATTGTGGCCCACTAGGATTACTTTATGGCCCCATGGACTCCTATATATAGAAAGGAGGTTTTGTGAATTGTATCATCCAAGAATTGTTCATTTATGTAATGTATTGGAGGTTTCCCCCTCGAAGTAGCTCATTTCTAAGGCGTGAATATCTCTTTTCTTCTCTCTTTGGAGCGGTTACACAACGGAGAGGGGGGGAGAGAGACGGGGGGGGAGAGAGAGAGAGAGAGAGAGAGAGAGAGAGAGAGAGAGAGAGAGAGAGAAAGAGAGAGAGAGAGAAAGCATGACAAAGAGAGAGAGAGAGAGAGAGAGAGAGAGAGAGAGAGAGAGAAGGGGGGGGGAGAGAGATGGGGGGAGAGAGACAGGGGTGGGTGAGTGAGAGGGGGGGAAGAGAGAGAGGGAGAGAGAGGGGAGGGGGAATAGGGAGAGAGAAAGATACAAAGGGGAAGAGACACAGAGGGAGAGAGAGTGAGAGAGATTATGTTTCAGTGTGTGACACAAAGATAGATGGGAGAGAGAGAGAGAGACAGAGAGGGACAAAGAGAGGGGGAGACAAAAAGATAGAGAGAGAGAAGGAGGGAGGAGAGAGAGGAACAGAGAGAAAATAGAGAGAGATAGAGAGAAGGAGGGAGGAGAGAGAGGAACAGAGAGAAAATAGAGAGAGAGAGAGAGACGAAGGGGAGATATACAGAGACGGAGATAGAGAGAGAGAAAGAGAGAGAGGGGGACGAGAGAGATAGGTAGGAGATATAGGTTGGGAGATAGAGAGAGTGGAAAGAGAGGCAAGACGAGAGATAAGAGAGAGGATGAGAGAGAGATAACGGGGGGAGGGAGAGAGAGAGAGAGATAACGAGAGGCCTTGCCATGGTTTACTACGCAAATACATGCAAAATACCCAAAAACTCACCAACTTTAGTAAATAGATTTCTAATGGATTTTCTTGTTTCCTTTCTAGATGTTGATAGAAGACTCTATTTGAGCTATTACAATTGCGATCCTACAGATAAACACAGTATAATAGCGAGATATTCTCTAGGAGAATTACTTAGCATGTCATACTACAAAAATACCCAAAAAATCACAAATCAGTAACTTAGTAAATAGAATTCTAATGGATTTTCTTGTTTCCTTCCTTAATGTTGACCAGAAGAGTCTACGAGAGCTATTATAATTGTAGTCACTAGGTAAGACAAAGTATAATAGCCTATATTCTCTAAATTTATTTAGCATGTCATACTACAAAATAATTGTTTATATAAAATAGTAACATGTTTGGAAGCCCAACTATAGTTGGATGACACTTTATCTCCATACATGATCTAGATCGTGGAGGTATTCTTGCCATTTTCAATTTGGATTTGCTAGCCTCCATACATGATCTAGATCGTGGAGGTATTGTTGCCATTTCGAATTTGGATTTGCTGGCACTTTGAAGAGTTGATGACTCTTCCATGTTTTTTTATATAAAATGTATTACATTAAACTAAAACTCTTGCACATGGTGGGAACATATTCTTTCAACATCTTTTTCTCTTCCACCATCATCTTCATTTATACTATTATGATGATTAGAGCATATATTTTACCTTTCATTCTTGGACATTCAGAAAGAGCATTGTATCCTTGAATGTTTAGGATGACCAAGTATGTAAAGACCAAGTATGGTTGTTTATAGGATTCTCTCAACATCTTTGTCTCTTCCACCATCATCATCATTTATATTATTATGATGATGTAAGAATATATTTTACTTGTCATCGATGGACTTTGGATGACGAGGTATGGTTGTAACAATTGATGTAATGTAAGTGTTAAAAGATTTAGAACTATATATATATATATATATATATATATATATATATATATATATATAATAATTAAATTTATTTTGTGTTTGATTTAGCCAATTATATTTAGGTGGAGTTTTATGAGGGTTATTGGATTTATAGGGTTATATTTTGTAAGTTGGTAAAGTTTCTAAACTTACCCTAGAAATACCAAATAATAAATTCACATTTTTAAGGGTTGGCATGGCCTCATATAAGTGTGATTCATGTAAAATTCAGTCATACTTTCCTATATCATAGGTTAATTCCACAAATCACAAATACCTTAACAAACAAGAAATAATAAAATTTATTTTAATTGAAAATTAATAAATTTAATATAAATATAAAATCAAATTATTAAGTGCATATATCAAAATAAAAATTCATTCAAAATTATGTATTTAAGGTAAAAGAATGTTTCACGTAGTATACAAACCATTTTTTCAGAGAAGATTAATATATAAAACATATTTTTAACATTTAATTTATTTTGATTTTAAATTTATATAAAATTAAAAGAACCAAATAATCTAAATATAAAATTAAAATTGGTACTCACAATGACACCTATATATGAGATGGAAGAATTACTTCCAACACAAACATTTTTAGAGTGCAAAATACAGTGTGTTATTTTTCATTGTTTAAATTGTATTTTTGAATGCTAAATAGGGTACATATAGGACCAAATAAAAATTGTAACCACAAAAACTTAATTTTTTTCTATGTATAGATATATATATGAAGTTTATATGGACATAAATTAGTTAACATAAATTTTCAAATAATTTATTGAAATCTGTTATTGAAATATTTTTGAGATTTAAATATTTCATTCACACATTTTTTTAACTTGTAATTACCTTATATTCATTTTAATGGAGAGACGAACTTACACATGCTTTCATACTGAGTAGATTGTAGAATAAGCCTCTCAACTCAATGAACATGTGAACTCAACAAAATAATATTACTTTACAAAAATGATATCTCTACAATTTTTTTAATCGGTTAAAATTACCTGATGAGATACCTTATCACGACTTGACTTAACTTTTTAATGCTATTTATTTTTATTATTATAATATAACCTTTTAATGCTATTTATTTTTGTTATTATAATATCCCATCTCATCTTTTCCAGAACCAAACTAGAAATTAAAATAAAAAGATAGATATACCTTTTCATTTATACATTACACAAAAAAATGCACCATGAGGAAGCGGGTATCGAGTTTAATTGAGTTGGATAATCCGCTTGATACAAATGGAGGACGGAGCTTATTTGATAAAATAGATGTAACTAAACCAGCAAGAATATTTTTGAAAGTTTACTTAAAATAGTGCAATATGTAGAGGTCGAGATGAAAAACAACTAATATGCTTTTTTGCTTTTGTACATGTGCGTAAAGAACCATAATATCTATTTCCTTGACCCTACTGCTCGCCTTCGGTGGGTATAGATTCTGGAACCTACATCTATCTAACCGTTGGCGTCGGATGCTTTTATTTCAAATTCAGTAGTGATAAAGATGGAATGGATCCAATTTGTGTTTGTGCTGAGGTTGTGAATTGCAAGAACTTCTGTGTGTTTCTTCTGCCGGGCGGCCACCTTTTCATTAGGCGTCTGCTTTTCTTTTTCCTTCTCAATTTTCTTTTACTACGATTCCTGTGTTTGTTTATTTTACTTTGTTTGTTTGTCGATTTTGTTAAGTTTGTTTGTTTACCGGTTTTCTTTTTCTCCGTCTACGATATGATTTTCTTTAGTGTGTGTATTTTATATAGTTTACGGTTAATTTTCATTGTTATTTTATCTATTTTCTGTCGGGAGTGAAACTTCCATTTGTGAATTTCCTCGCGTTTGTTACGGGTGTAGTTGTTTATATCGCAATCGGACATGGAAGTGATTTAAGATTTACGGTGATAGGACATGGAGTCTTGAAGGAGCCTAGGTAAATAACTAGTTATTCAACGTAAAGATTATGTTTAGTTTATTGCAATCCTTTTGAAAGGGTTTGAAAAAATGTTTACACCAAGGATATGTAACTAGATCAGTTTTTGCAGTGAAATTACTTAAGATATTGTTCTAAGTAATTTTTATTTGCTCATATACCATATATTTCTTGTTTTCATGATGTTCTTGTTAAAATCTTATTAAATATACATTTCTCCTATACCAAAGGATGGCCTATCTAATTAAATTTATTTATATTTCTACACCAGCTGCAGAGGACAGGACTCGAGCGGAAGAGAGGCTACTGAATTGAAAATCTGAGTAACATTTCTTGCGGTGGACTAACATTTAGTGCAATTAAAAAACTGTGAGTAATTCTTCCTATCCATTTAATTTCTTAGTATTTAAATTTGCGTTTAAAGATTTATTAGTTCTATATTTGAAATCAAATCATCCTAATATCAGTTCTATATTTGCGTTTAAAGATTTATTAGGTCTGATTTTTTAGTTCTATATTTAGAGATGAAATCATCCTAATATTAGAGATTGAAATTGATGTAGGAGATTATTACATACTTCAAATCATATTCATCTTGAAGTTGACGCCCTGAATCTTGAAGAAGATAATCCTAATTTGTTTCTTCTTTTTATACTAAATGCAACGAGATTTAGGGTTTTTAACTAAATTCTTCAGAGGGAGGGAATATAAAGAGATTGTAAATTCTTACGGCGGAGAGAAGCTGGCGTGTGTGGTTTTTTTATTAGATTCTCTAAGTAGGAAGGGATTGAGAGAGAATTTGTAAGTTGTGACCAGATTTAGGGTTTTCTAACTAAATTCGTCAGAGGGAGGGAATATAAAGAGATTGTAAATTCTTACGGCGGAGAGAAGCTGAAGTGTGTGGTTTTTTTATTAAATTCTCAAAGTAGGAAGGGATTTAGAGAGAATTGGTAAGTTGTGACCAGATTTAGGGTTTTCTAACTAAATTCTTCAAAAGGAATGGATATAACAAAAGATTATAACTAAATTCTTGAAAAAGAAGAGATTATAACTAAATTCTTCAAAAGGAAGGGATATAAGAAGAGATTATAAATTGTGACAGGGAGAGAAGAAAAGTTTTAAAAAATAGTTAAAAGAAAGCTAAAGCAAGTAGCATAGGAAAGCAACCAGGCATTTATTAAGCGAGTTTTTATTTGGTAATTTGTGCCACACACCGCCACAGCTAACTCCAAGAAAGTCGAATCGTAGGTAGGCTGAGTATGATGGATAAGTATGAACGGATTTAGCGACGTATATGGCCTGTTTGGTTTGCGAACTCCAAGAAAGTCGACTCGTCAGCAGTTTAGGAATAAATTTGGTTCTTTAGGGGGAGCCAAGTGATACGGACAACAGTTGTTTAAGTTCTAGGGTTAACCTCGAAATTTAGGATTCTGATTAAAGCCACTTTATGAATTTGCTGCATTAAACTACACAGAATTAGCTGAACAGTTACTTGGCAAGTAATGGCAACCCTTAATTATTTTTCGCTCTCGTTCCATTTACAGCCTAAAGAAGACTCCAGCAAGAATAATGCCCTTTCGTCATTCTTTCATTGTAAGGGAGGTTGTGGATTATGATTAAAAAATTAAACGAACACCCCAAATTCCCAAATTACTCCTCTATTTTTATAGTAAGAAATCATCTTTGTTGAAATATTTATCCGTATTTATATTTATTTATATGTGGTTTATTATATTTGTATTGGTGAGTTATATTCAATTCAACGTATTGATTTGAAATTATATAATATGAAATGAATATTTTTGTAAGTTTTTTTTTTATACATAATTATTTATAATGTAAAATGAGATGCACTTTATTTTATTATATATTTATTTTTATTCTGTTTTAAATTATATAATATAAACAAAATTTATTTAGAAATATAATTGTTATGTAATTAAAATATTTTAACTAAATATATATATTTTTAACTAAATATAAAAAAGAGTGAAATTATATTTCTTTAAAATTTCATAAATGTATGAATAATTGTGTTTCATGATATATTTGTTACATGATATGATGTTGGCATTTATGTATAGATGTATTTTTAGTTATAATGTGTATGTGCTTTTGTATGTTGTATTTTTTCCATACTTTTAAATGAAAGTAATTTTTAGTTGTTTATGTTATATCACAATGTGTTGATGCTAATTAGATGAAATAATTGTGTTGTAACATAATATAATGTTGAAACCTTTTGCATGTGTAATGTGTATGTGTTTATGTATCTATTTGTTTCTTTTGCATATTTTATATATGATAATATGTTTACTATTTCTTTGATGATATAATGATTGTGCATTTTTAGGTAATATGATGATTTTTTTTTAATTGATAAGATGTTTTTGTTTGCTGCATGATGTGGACTGTACATGTGAAATGATACAATAATGATAATAATGATGGGGAGAAAGAGAGATGGTGAGAGAGAGAGAGAGAGAATGTGTGTCTTTTTGTTTGAGAGAGAGGGAGGGAGCGAGGGGGGCGGGGGGGGCAGGGGGCGAGCGAGGGGGGGGGAGAGAGAGAGAGAGTGTGTGTGTGTGTGAGAGAGAGAGAGAGAGAGAGAGAGAGAGAGAGAAAGTGAGAGACATAGAGAGAGGGGTAGAGAGAGACAGTGGTAGAGAGAGAGAGAGCGAGGGTGGGGGCAGCAGAGAGAGAGAGAGAGAGGGGAGGGGTGGAGGAGAGAGAGAGAGGGGAGGGGTGGGGGAGAGAGTTGGGGGGGGGGGAGAGATCTAGAGAGAGAGAGAGAGAGAGAGGTGGGCAAGGTAGAATGGGGGAGAGAGAGATAGGGTAGAAAGAGAGAAAGAGAGAGATAGGGGGAGGGAGAGAGAAAGAGAGAGAGGAGGAGAGATGGAGAGAGGGATAGAGAGTGAGAGAGTGACGGGGACAGAGAGAGAGAGGGAGGGAGGGGAGAGAGAGGGGGCAGAGAGAGAGAGAGAGAGAGAGAGAGAGAGAGAGAGGTGGCGATGAGAGAGAGAAAGAGGATGAGAGAGAGAAAATGGGGGGGAGAGGGGGGGGGAGAGAGAGGGTGCAGGAGGGTATAGAGAGAGGGGGGGGAAGAGAGAGAGAGGGTGAGGAATAGAGAGAGAGAGAGAGAGAGCAGGTGGGGGGGCACATAGTGGAGGGGGAGGGGGAGAGAGAGAGTGTGAGTTAGAGTGAGTGGGGAGAGAGAGAGAGGGGCGGGGGGGAGAGATTGGAAGAGAGATAGGGAGAGATATGGAGAGTGAGAGAGCGAGGGGGAGAGATAGAGGGTGGTAGAGAGAGAGAGAGAGAGAGAGAGAGAGAGAGAGAGAGGTGGGTGGGAGAATGGGAGAGAGAAAGAGAGCAGACAGGGGGCAAGTGAGAGAGAGAGAGTTAGAGTGTGTGTGTGTGTGTGTGTGTGTGAGAGAGAGAGAGAGAGAGAGAGAGAGAGAGAGTGAAGGTGATAGATGGGGAGAGGGATAGAGAGAGTGAGAGAGCAATGGAGACAGAGAGAAGAGGACAGAGAGAGAGAGATGGGGAAGGGAGAAAGAGGGAGAGAGGAAGGGAGAGAGAGAGAGAGAAGGGGGTGAGAGAGCTAGAGAAAGAGAGAGAAAGAGAGAGAGAGAGAAGGGGGTGAGAGAGAGAGAGAGAGAGAGGGGGGGGGAGAGAGAGATAGGGGGGAGGGAGAGAAAGAGAGAGAAATAGAGAGAGTGGGAGAGATGGAGAGAGGGATAGAGAGAGTGAGAGAGCGAGGGGGGAGAGAGAGATAGAGGGGGAGAGAGAGAAAGAGAGAGAGATAGTGAGAGAGAGATAGATGGCGGGGGAGAGATAAATTAGGGGTGAGAGAGAGAGAGATAGGGGGCAAGAGAGAGAGATGGAGAAGGGGGGGAGAGAGAGAGAGCAGGGGGAAGAGAGAGAGAGAGAGAGAGATAACGGGTGGGAGAGGGAGATAGAGAGAGCGGGGGGAGGGACAGAGAAAGGGGGGGGGGTAGGAGGGTACATTGAGAGGGGGACAGAGAGAGTGGGGGAGAGAGAGATGGGTGGACAGAGAGAGGGGGTGTGAGAGAGAGAGAGAGAGAAGGGGGGGAGAGAGCTACACAGTAACAAAGAGAGAGATAGATAGAGAGAGAGAGGGGGGGGGAGAGACAGATCTAGAGAGAGAGAGAGAGAGGTGGAGAGAGAGCTAGAGAGAGAAGGGGGTAGAGAGAGAAGTGGCGAGGGGGTGCGAGATTGGGGGGTGGGGCGTGCGGTGAGAGAGAGAGAGAGAGAGAGAGAGAAAGAGAGATGAAGATAAATGGGGCAGGAGGTTACAAAGAGAGGGTTGGGGAGAGAGAGAGAGAGAGAGAGAGAGAGAGAGAGAGGGAGAGAGGGATGGGGGCGGAGGGAGAGAGAAAGAGAGAGGGAAGAGAGAGAGAAATAGAGAGAGAGTAGGGGGAAGAGAGAGAGAGAGAGAGAGAGAGAGAGAGAGAGAGAGAGATATGGAGAGGGGAGAGAAAGAGAGGGGGGAAGAGAAGAGAGAGAGAAAGAGAGAGAGAGAGAGAGCAAGCATGACAAAGAGACAGACAGGGGTGGGTGAGTGAGAAGGGGGGAAGAGAGAAAGGGAGAGAGAGGGGAGGGGGAATAGGGAGAGAGAAAGATACAAAGGGGAAGAGACACAGAGGGAGAGAGAGTGAGAGAGATTATGTTTCAGTGTGTGACACAAAGATAGAGGGGAGAGAGAGAGAGAGAGACAAAGAAAGGGAAAAAGTGAGGGGGAGACAAAGAGATAGAGAGAGAGAAGGAGGGAGGAGAGAGAGGAATAGAGAGAAAATAGAGAGAGAGAGAGAGAGACGAAGGGGAGAGATACAGAGACAAAGATAGAGAGAGAGAGAGAGAGAGAGAGAGAAAGAGAGAGAGAGGGAGAGAGAGATAGGTAGGGGGAGATATAGGTTGGGGAGATAGAGAGAGTGGAAGAGAGAGAGAGAGGCAAAGACATAAATAAAGAGAGAGGATGAGAGAGAGATAACGGGGGGGGGAGAGAGAGATAACGGGAGGCCTTGTCATAGAATTTTCTGCAAATACATGGAAAAACACCCAAAAACTCATAAATAACTTAGTAAATAGATTTCTAATGGATTTTCTTGTTTCCTTTCTTAATGTTGACTAGAAGACTCTATGAGAGCTATTACAAGTGCAGTCACTAGGTAATACAAAGTATAATAGCAGATATTCTCTAGAATTACTTAGCATGTCATACTACAAAAATACCCAAAAAATCACAAATCAGTAACTTAGTAAATAGAATTCTAATGGATTTTCTTGTTTCCTTCCTTAATGTTGACCAGAAGACTCTATGAGAGCTATTATAATTGCAGTCACTAGGTAAGACAAAGTATAATAGCCTATATTCGCTAAATTTATTTAGCATGTCATACTACAAAATAATTGTTTATATAAAATAGTAACATGTTTGGAAGCCCAACTATAGTTGGATGACACTTTATCTCCATGCATGATCTAGATCGTGGAGGTATTCTTGCCATTTTCAATTTGGATTTGCTAGCCTCCATAAATGATCTAGATCGTGGAGGTATTGTTGCCATTTCGAATTTGGATTTGCTGGCACTTTGAAGAGTTGATGACTCTTCCATGTTTTTTATATAAAATGTATTACATTAAACTAAAACTCTTGCACATGGTGGGAACATATTCTTTCAACATCTTTTTCTCTTCCACCATCATCTTCATTTATACTATTATGATGATTAGAGCATATATTTTACCTTTCATTCTTGGACATTCAAAAAGAGCATTGTATCCTTGAATGTTTAGGATGACCAAGTATGTAAAGACCAAGTATGGTTGTTTATAGGATTCTCTCAACATCTTTGTCTCTTCCACCATCATCATCATTTATATTATTATGATGATGTAAGAATATATTTTACTTGTCATCCATGGACTTTGGATGAGGAGGTATGGTTGTAACAATTGATGTAATGTAAGTGTTAAAAGATTTAGAACTATATATATATATATATAATAATTAAATTTATTTTGTGTTTGATTTAGCCAATTATATTTAGGTGGAGTTTTATGAGGGTTATTGGATTTATAGGGTTATATTTTGTAAGTTGGTAAAGTTTCTAAACTTACCCTAGAAATACCAAATAAATTCACATTATTAAGGGTTGGCATGGCCTCATATAAGTGTGATTCATGTAAAATTCAGTCATACTTTCCTATATCATAGGTTAATTCCACAAATCACAAATACTTTAACAAACAAGAAATAATAAAATTTATTTTAATTGAAAATTAATAAATTTAATATAAATATAAAATCAAATTATTAAGTGCATATATCAACATAAAAATTCATTCAAAAATTATGTATTTAACTTAAAAGAATGTTTCACGTAGTATACAAACCATTTTTTGAGAGAAGATTAATATATAAAACATATTTTTAACATTTAATTTATTTTGATTTTAAATTTATAATAAAATTAAAAGAACCAAATAATCTAAATATACAATTAAAATTGGTACTCACAATGACACCTATATATGAGATGGAAGAATTACTTCCAACACAAACATTTTTAGAGTGCAAAATACAGTGTGTTATTTTTCATTGTTTAACTTGTATTTTGAATGCTAAATAGCGTACATATAGGACCAAATAAAAATTGTAACCACAAAAACTTAATTTTTTTCTATGTATAGATATATATGAAGTTTATATGGACATAAATTAGTTAACATAAATTTTCAAATAATTTATTGAAATATTTTTGAGATTTAAATATTTCATTCACACATTTTTTTAACTTGTAATTGCCTTATATTCATTTTAATGGAGAGGCTGACACACATGCTTTCATCTTTAATAGATGTAGAATAAACCTCTGTAACTCAATGAACATGTGAACTCAACAAAAATAATATTACTTTAAAAATGATATCTCTCTGATTTTTTTAATCGAGTTAAAATTACGATGATATACCTTATCGACTTGACTTAACTTTTTACTGCTATTTATTTTTATTATTATAATATAACTTTTTAATGCTATTTATTTTTGTTATTATAATATCCCATCTCATCTTTTCCAGAACCAAATTAGAAATTAAAATAAAAAGATGGATATACCTTTTCATTTATACATTACACAAAAAAATGCACCATGAGGAATCGGGTATCGAGTTTAATTGAGTTGGATAATCCGCTTGATACAAATGGAGGACGGAGCTTATTTGATAAAATAGATGTAACTAAACCAGCAAGAATATTTTTGAAAGTTTACTTAAAATAGTGCAATAAGTAGAGGTCGAGATGAAAAATAACTAATATGCTTTTTTGCTTTTGTACATGTGCGTAAAGAACCATAATATCTATTTCCTTGATCCTACTGCTCGCCTTCGGTCGGTATAGATTCTGGAACCTACATCTATCTAACCGTTGGCGTCGGATGCTTTTGTTTCAAATTCGATTGTGATAATGATGGAATGGATCCAATTGTTTCTGTCTTTGAGGTTGTGAATTGCAAGAACTTACGTACTGTACACCGCGCGGCACGTTTTCATCGGGCGTACGCTTTTCTTTTTCCTTCTCCAATTTTCTTTTACTGTTTGTTCAATGTTTGTTTTATTCTACTTTGTTTGAGATGCAAAACAACTAATATGGCAATCCTTTTGAAAGGGTTTGAAAAAATGTTTACACTAAGGACATGTAACTATGGTGATTTTGCGGTGAAATTTCTTAAGATATTATAAGTAATTTTTATTTGCTCATATACCATATATTTCGTGTTTTCATGATGTTCTTGTTAAAATCTTATTAAATATACATTTCTCCTATACCAGAGGATGGCCTATCTAATTAAATTTATTTATATTTCTACACCAGCTGCAGAGGACAGGACTCGAGCGGAAGAGAGGCTACTGAATTGAAAATCTGAGTAACATTTCTTGCGGTGTACTAACATTTAGTGCAATTAAAAAACTGTGAGTAATTCTTCCTGTCCATTTAATTTCTTAGTATTTAAATTTGCGTTTAAAGATTTATTAGTTCTATATTTGAAATCAAATCGTCCTAATATCAGTTCTATATTTGCGTTTAAAGATTTATTAGGTCTGATTTATTAGTTATATATTTAGAGATCAAATCATCCTAATATTAGAGATTGAAATTGATGTAGGAGATTATTACATACTTCAAATCATATTCATCCTAAAGTTGACGCCCTGAATCTTGAAGAAGATAATCCTAATTTGTTTCTTCTTTTTATATTAAATGCAACGAGATTTAGGGTTTTTAACTAAATTCTTCAGAGGGAGGGAATATAAAGAGATTGTAAATTCTTACGGCGGAGAGAAGCTGACGTGTGTGGTTTTTTTATTATATTCTCTAAGTAGGAAGGGATTCAGAGAGAATTTGTAAGTTGTGACCAGATTTAGGGTTTCCTAAATAAATTCTTCAAAAGGAATGAATATAACAAGAGATTAGTTTTTAACTAAATTCTTCAGAGGGAGGGAATATAAAGAGATTGTAAATTCTTACGGCGGAGAGAAGCTGATGTGTGTGGTTTTTTTATTAAATTCTAGAAGTAGGAAGGGATTTAGAGAGAATTGGTAAGTTGTGACCAGAATTAGGGTTTTCTAACTAAATTCTTCAAAAGGAATGGATATAACAAGAGATTATAACTAAATTCTTGAAAATGAAGAGATTATAACTAAATTCTTCAAAAGGAAGGGATATAAGAAGAGATTATAAATTGTGACAGGGAGAGAAGAGAAGTTTTAAAAAATAGTTAAAAGAAAGCTAAAGAAAGTAGCATAGGAAAGCAACCAGGCATTTATTAAGCGAGTTTTTATTTGGTAATTTGTGCCACACACCGCCACAGCTAACTCCAAGAAAGTCGAATCGTAGGTAGGCTGAGTATGATGGATAAGAATGAACGGATTTAGCTACGTATATGGCCTGTTTGGTTTGCGAACTCCAAGAAAGTCGACTCGTCAGCAGTTTAGGAATAAATTTGGTTCTTTAGGGGAAGTGATATGGACAACAGCTGTTTAAGTTCTAGGGTTAACCTCGAAATTTAGGATTCTAATTAATGCCACTTTATGAATTTTCTGCATTAAACTACACAGAATTAGCTGAACAGTTACTTGGCAAGTAATGGCAATGCTTAATTATTTTTCGCTCTCGTTCCATTTACGGCCTAAAGAAGACTCCAGCAAGAATAATGCCCTTTCGTCATTCTTTCATTGTAAGGGAGGTTGTGGATTATGATTAAAAAATTAAACGAACATCCCAAATTCCCAAATTACTCCTCTATTTTTATAGTAAGAAATCATCTTTGTTGAAATATTTATCCATATTTATATTTATTTATATGTGGTTTATTATATGTGTATTGGTGAGTTATATTCAATTCAACGTATTGATTTGAAATTATATAATATGAAATGAATATTTTTGTAAGTTTTTTTTTATACATAATTATTTATAATGTAAAATGAGATGCACTTTATTTTATTATATATTTATTTTTATTCGATTTTAAATTATATAATATAAATAAAATTTATTTAGAAATATAATTGTCTTATGTAATTAAAATATCTTAACTAAATATATATTTTTTATCTAAATATAAAAAAAGAGTGAAATTATATTTCTTTAAAATTTCATAAATGTATGAATAATTGTGTTTCATGATATATTTGTTACATGATATGATGTTGGCATTTATGTATAGATGTATTTTTAGTTATAATGTGTATGTGCTTTTGTATGTTGTATTTTTTGCATACTTTTAAATGAAAGTAATTTTTAGTTGTTTATGTTATATCACAATGTGTTGATGCTAATTAGATGAAATAATTGTGTTGTAACATAATATAATGTTGAAACCTTTTGCATGTATAATGTGTATGTGTTTATGTATCTATTTGTTTCTTTTGCATATTTTATATATGATAATATGTTTACTATTTCTTTGATGATATAATGATTGTGCTTTTTTAGGTAATATGATGATTTTTTTTTAATTGATAAGATGTTTTTGTTTGCTGCATGATGTGGACTGTACATGTGAAATGATACAATAATGATAATAATGATGGGGAGAAAGAGAGATGGTAAGAGAGAGAGAGAGAGAGAGAGAGAGAGAGAGAGAGAGAGAGAATGTGTGTCTTTTTGTTTGAGAGAGAGAGAGGGAGGGAGGAGGGAGGCGGAGGGAGGAAGGGAGGAGGGAGAGAGAGAGAGAAAGTGAGAGACATAGAGAGAGGGGTAGAGAGAGACAGTGGTAGAGAGAGAGAGAGCGAGGGTGGGGGCAGGAGAGAGAG
>JAXQQM020087126.1:0-31098 GCA_034641835.2 Pinus albicaulis | reverse complement strand
AACTTGCAAGATATTGAATTTGATATAAATTTTGAAGAAACATTATTCCAGAGAAAATATTTGAGTTGGATTGACGAAACAGTTGTTGATTCCTCCATTTCCTTTCATAGTCCTATTGAAGATCTCTTTTCACATTCACAATCAGGGTTACAACTTTTACAAGTTCTTAAAGATCTGCAGAACTATTCTTCGCAAGTAAATTCTTGGGTAATAAATATACCTCAGATCTCAGCTTATTCTACCATCACTTCATCTACTTTTCACACTACTCAATCAGTGAACAATCCTCCCTTGATTACATCAAACATCCAAATCCATGTTATAAATCCTCCACCTCCAATAATCACGGCTGCAAGATATGCCCCCTTGTTCTCCCTCAAAACCCTAGTGCTATGCCCCAAGATTACCAAACCAAAATCCCTTTGTTTGACAATACTCAACCTCTGACAACCCAAAAGTATGTAGATAAGATGAATGACTTCTTTGATCTTCATGAAATTGATATTGAGGATGTGAAGATGAGGCTGTTTGCACAAACTCTGGGAGGGGAAGTAAGAAAATGATTTAGAGCTCTACCAGCAGCCATTATTGACACTTTAGATGTTTTTCATCGTTAGTTTGTAGAAATATGGGAAGAAAAGAAAATTCCCCTTCAAATTCTATCCGAATATGAAAAAATCAAAAGAAATGTTAGTGAGACTGTGCAAGATTATTGTGTGAGATTTAATGCAGTGTACAATGCTCTTCCTGCACATATCAAACCACTAGAGGGTTTGGCTTTAGTCAAATTTCCGGATGGATTTGATACAGATATGGCATATTAGTTGCATGAAGTGATCCTACAACTTTAGCATATATGCAAAATAATGTTGTAAGTGTGGAAGCGAATTTCCTAGCCAAAAGGGCAAGGATGAGATCTAAAAAGAGAGTGACCATCAAGGAGGATACATCTACTTCTGATGCTAAAATGGATTGATTAATCTAAACTATGGAAAGAATGGTTGACCGATTGTCTATTTCAGATAGACCTGAAACACAGATCCAGAACCCAAATTTCAAAGGGCAACAGCAACCTCAGTTTAGAATGAAGAAAAGAGAGCAGAAAGCACCCGACCAAGCAGTACAACAACAATAGTAGATTCGAAACCCGCTGCAGCAAAATTATGTTCAAGGAGTGGAAGAGGAAGAAGACGAAGATCTGGTGGTTGAAACCAATAATTTCTTTACAGCAGATGGTTTTCCCATGTTTCTGACTGAAGATGAAGAGTATACTCAAAATTTGGATAGTCCAAAAGATGAGGACTATATCTTGGAAAATGATGATGATTTTGAAACTGAATCTGATGATTACCATCATGGGTATATGAATGCTTTGAGTGCACAGCAGAAACAATATTCTTTAAGGAGTAGAGATGTACCTGTCAATCCTATTCAGAAAAGAAAAGAGGTCCAGTCAAAGAATGATCTTCCAAATAATCAGAGAAAGGGTAAAGAGCATGCAAATCAAAATCATAGCAACATCAACCAGCCATCAACAAGCTCAGCTACCAAAGAGAAGGACACTCAAAAAAAGGAGAATCTAACAAAGGATCAAACTGATAGAAGAGATATTTTTGTCAAAGAGGTAGCTAAAGTCACAAATTTTAATTTAGAAAATGAAATAGCTAAATTGAAAGTGTCCATTCCTTTGACAAAATTAGTAAAGAATAGTCATTATAAACATCAGGTGTCTAAAATTTTGCTAGTTGATCCTTTGTCCGATATGGTTAATGTTGAATATGACCACCCTGAGCTCATTTTCGGTCCAGCTATAGAGGGTCAATTAGAAGAGAGTGAAGTTCCCCCCTTTTATTTAAGCCTTAGACTACATGAGTGCATACTTCATAATGCTATGCTTGATTCCAGGGCTTCTCACATTTAATACCTAAGGCTATTATGGAAAATATGGGCATGGATATCACCCGACCGTATCATGATTTGTATTCATTTGATTCTAGTAGAGTTCGTTGCATTGGTCTCATTAAAGATTTAGTGGTTTCCTTAGACCAAATCCCAGCCAAAAATGTTTTAATGGATGTGGTGGACGCTGATATACCGCCTCGGTTCGGCATGTTGTTGTCTAGATCATGGGGAGCCAAACTCAAAGGTACTTTACAACTTGACTTCTCTTATGCTATTATTCATGTTTTCGGGAAATTGAGGAAATTGTATCGGGAAAATAAAATGAATTATATGATAACTAGTAAGGAGACACCCATAAATCATCCAATACAAGTTGTACATACGGATCTAGAATCTTTTATTTTGTATAATGATGGTGATTTGAATGATGTAAATAATCAGCTAGTAGTGGTAGAGGATGTACCAGAATTTTCAAAGTGTTTTAGAGGAGTTCTTGATAAGGAAAAAGAAATGGTGACTTCTTCCGAATAGCCTTCAGAAGAACAGAAAATCATTGTAGATCTGGAAAATGAGGTGACCGGTCAAAGTAAATCAAAACCAATAGTTAAGTTTCAACATCTAGAAGACGAAGATGGACTTTGGAGCATGGATTTCGATGGTGCTTTGGGTAAAGAAGGTGTAGGTATTGGTATTTGGATCTGAAGTCCTGTTGGTAAGTCAGGTGGAATTCCAATTAATGTTAGAGAATGATCTTATATATTGGCTTTTGACTGTTCTAACAATGAAGCGGAGTATGAATTCACAGGTCTCAAAATTTTGAAGAAACTTTGTGCAAAAATAATTTCTGGTTATGGTGATTTCGAGCTTGTCATAAAGTAGTTGAAAGGAGAATATCAAGCAAAGCATCCGCGAATGAGAGCATATAGGAATGCAGTCTTGGATATATTAAAAAAATTTCCTGAATATACATTAACAATAGTACCAAGAAGTCAAAATATTATTGCAGATTCGCTTGCTACAGTAGCAAGTAATCTCAAAATTCTTATTAACTCAAGTAATAAATTTGAAATTCATGTCAAACATAGACCTAGTGTTCTTGATAACTAAAGGTAATGGCAAGTTTTTTGGGATGACAAATAAATTAATAGATTTTTGCATAATTAAGGGAAGTTCAAAGATGATTTTATTGACGACATTTGTGATTCTGATTATCAAAACATAGAAGCCAATCAGATGAATATTTTGCAACTGAAGGATAATATTATTCCTAGAGGTCTCATACCTTTAGAAGAACTGTTTGATCAGGATGATGTGGCGACAAAACCAACATTAACTCCTATAGAAAAGGGTGTGGAATATGTGAAAATTGGAACAACAGACAAGCCCAAGATGGTTAAGTTGTCTAAGACATTATCTCTCGAGGCAAAAGATAAGTACATCAAATTGTTATCTGAATTTTCTGATATTTTTGCATGGGATTATGCAGATTTGAAGGTTTATGACAAGAATATCATTCAGCACACCATTCCCATCAAGCCAGATCAAAAACCTTTCAAACAGAAGATAAGAAGTATAAATCCAAGATTGTTGCCATCCATTGAGAAAGAGGTAAATAGATTGTATAAATCTGGTATAATTCTCCAATTAGGTTTTCTGATTGGATTTCAAATTTGGTTCCGGTAAGGTAAAATACCGGAGAGATAAGGTTGTGCATTGATTTCAGGAATTTGAATAACGTGTCTTTAAAGGATAATTATCCCCTTCCTAAGATGGATCATGTTCTGCAAAGGGTAGTTGGAGCATCACGGATGTCGCTACTTGATGGTTATTCAGGTTATAATCAGATTTTAATACATGAAGAAGACCAAGGTAAAACTACTTTCACAACACCGTGGGGGACCTTTCAGTATGTCAAAATGCCATTTGGACTCAAGAATGCAGGGGCTACTTTTCAGTGGGTGATGGATATAGAATTTGCTAATGAGAAAGATATTTTCTTAGTGGTGTATTTAGATGATTTGACAGTGTTTTCTGGTTTTGATGATCAGCATTTATATCATTTGAGAAATTTTTTTCAGACATGCAGGGAGTTCGGAATTTCTCTGAATCCAAAAAAGAGTATTTTTGGCATGGAAGAAGGCAAACTTCTCGGTCATATACTTTCCAAAGATGGAATTCGCATTGATCCTTCCAGAGTAAAATAAATTCAAAAAATATATTTTCCGCGTAATAAAATTGAGATACAATCTTTCAATGGTAAGATGAATTTCTTACACAGATTTGTTCCTAATTTGGCTGAGCATTTGCGTGAAATGACTAATATGTTGAAAAAGGACAGCAGTGTAAAATGGACCACTAATGCTATGAAGTCTTTCAACTTGGTAAAGCTTGCTTTAACCACAGCCCCTGTTTTGGTTAGTCCGCATTATACTAGTGATTTTATAATATTTTCATTCGCATATGAGCACACCTTGGTTGCGGTTTTGATGCAAAATAAAGATCAGGTTGAACAACATATTTCTTTCTTCAGTCGAGGCATTAGAGATGTTGCTCTTTGTTATAATATTATTAAGAAACAAACTTTATCCTTAATCAAATCCTTGAAGGATTTCTGGATTTATATTCTACATTCACATACTATAGCTTATGTTCCAAATGCAACGGTAAAAGAAGTTCTCACACAGACTGATCTGGAAGGAAGGAAAGGCAAGTGGATAGCAACAATGCTAGAGTATGATCTTGAGATCAGGCCCACCAATTTGATCAAGGGACAGTGGTTAACCAAACTCATGGCTGAATCCAATTTGCATGCTCTAGACATAAACCTTATTGTAGCAATGTCAGATGATGAAAAAGATGGCGCTCTAATACAAGTATCAGAAATGTTTCTCACTTCACCATGGTATTCAGATATAGTGTATGTTCTTCAGCACTTATGTCCTCCTCCTAGAATTTCAAAAAGAAAGGGTAGGTCTTTGAAATTAAAATATGATAAATACTACATTCTAGGTAGTGCCTTTTATTGGAAAGATCCAGGAGGTCTTCTTTTAAATTCTCTAGTTGAAGATGAAGATAAACAGGTAATGAATGACTTCCATAGGGGAGATTGTGGAGGCCACTTGTTTTGGAAAACAACAACTAACAAAGTGTTGAGAGCAGGGTATTATTGGCCAACTCTATTTTCGGATTTGTACAGAACAGTCACAAACTGTCATGAATGTCAAGTTTTTCAGGGAAAAAGGAAACTCCTTCCGCTTCCGCTGAAGCCTATTGTAGTAAATGCTCATTTTCAATAGTGGGGACTCGATTTTATTGGGGAAATTCATCCCACATCATCAACACAACATAGATGGATTCTCACAGCTATCGACTGCTTCGCCAAGTGGATCGAGGCTATTCCTACAAGGCAAGATACAGACACGGTAATTATTCAGTTTTTAGAATCCAATATTTTGTCTCATTTTGGTTGTCCTCACAAGATTATTATAGATAATGCAGCAACGTTCAAGCCAAAGAATATGATTGAGTTTTGTCACAATTATAATATCAGGTTGGACCATTCCACCGCATATTATCCGTAGGGAAATGGATTAGTTGAGTCCTCTAATAAATCCTTGGTTAATATCATTAAGAAAATTTTAGAGGAGAACAAGAAAAATTGGCATAGGAAGCTTACCAATGCTTTGTGGGCAGATCGAGTGAGCACCAAGAAATATATACGTATGTCACCCTTTGAATTGGTTTATGGTACAGATACAGTGTTTCCTATATCACTTGCAGTCTCATTTATGAGATTATTTGAGGAAGCAGGTAGTGAGGAAGATGATATTCAACGTCAAATCAATCAAATGATTCACCTTCAGCAAACAAGGGAGGAAGTTTCTCAGACTACTTCTAAGCTTCAGGAGAAAATAAAAAAGATTTATAATCACAAAACCAAGTCATATAAGTTTAAGCTGGAAGATGTAGTGATGCGATGGGATGCAAGAAATGAAGAGAAAGGAAAGCACGGGAAGTTTGAAAATATTTGGAAAGGACCCTACAAGATCTTAGCTTATCAAGGACAAAATTCCTATTTGCTGAAAGAGATGAATGGACAAGAATTTTCAGGAGGACCAGTCAATGGTAGACTCTTGAAACATTATTATTTTTTATGCAACTTCTGAGAAAGTGTTTCACTTTCATTGTAAATACCAGTTTATATTTTCTGCAAGGTTTGGAGCAGAAAATCATTTCGGCTTGGGGCCTGAAGTGAAGGTTATAAAGCTTGTTGATTTTTTGTTATTTTCAAATTTTTTGAGTCAGTTTTGAGTTAGTGTTAGAGTCATTTTTTGAGTCAGTTCTCAGCCACTTTGAATGGTTTTTTAGTCAGTTTTATAGTCTGCAGTCTTTTAAATTGTTTGATTGTATTTTCCCAATGGTTAGGCACTTGGTCTACGGTTTTCTTGACACCTCCAAGGAGCTGCCATCCCCAATAAGTCCAATGTTAGTGTCAGTATTTGCATACTTCCACCAAAGATCAAAACACATTTTGCATGTGCATCTTAGGTGTCCCACTCTAAAGAAATTTTCCATCATTCCATTAGGTCATGATATAAAATTATTCCACTGGTGGTTGGCCTTGTCAATAAGCTTCATTCTCCCTCAGAAGATCATATTTGCTAACTCATTCTCATGTTTCCATGAGCATAACAACGCCTATGGAAATGTTATTTTCACTTGGAAGTCTTTTAAGTCAAAATCTCATTCATGAAAGTCAGGTCTAAAGTAGTCCCATTAGGTCATTAGGTTTTTATATATCTCAAGGTCACTCCTTCATTTCAGATGAGGTCAACACATATGAGAGGGACTAAATAATATTATCATGATGTAATTAGCATACTTTCAAAGTTGTAATTTTTTGATTTTAATGACTTTTATATCAAAATGTCATTTTGATATAAAAAGTCAAATATGTAATTTATTTATATTTTTCCAAATGTAATTTTATATTCTCATCTGTAATAAATTCAATACCAAGTTTTCAATGCAATCATCTGGCCTAAGTGGAGTAAATAAAGCCAAATTCCATGATTTGATCAACCTACAATGCCAAAAAGTCAGAAAGATAAAGAGTATCAATGCCAAAGTCCAAAGGGAAAAGTGAACATTATAAAAGTGGGTGATTCAAATTAAAATTTCAAATCCACTATGTTATAAAGCCTTTCAAAACACCTCAAATCAAGTCATTGTTTCCATTCAGCCATCAGGAGTTTCTAGCAAAGGAGAAAATTCAAGTTTTCAAGCATTTTGAGTCAAATTTCAGGGAGCTGCTCTTTTGACTAGGCGCTGTGTGTTTACCCAGAGACCCTGCGCGTTTGGCCAACAACTCCAGACCAAATTACACAGGCATTGTGCATTTACCATAGGGCACTGTGCGTTTGCCCAGGCACTGCACGTTTACTCAAGGAGAGTTTCAAAGCATTTCACCACCTCCAACAAGCTTCATTTTCTCACCAATTTCTTCAAAAGGCTTTAAATCAGTAAGTAGACCCTAAAGACACCTCTCCTCTAATATATTTGGTGTTCCATAATAAAATTTGAAGTGCTTATTTCTATGAAACCGTAGTTTCCATTTCCTTCCCATTTTCATGCACTAAATCCATATTCTTGTTCCTAAAACACATATTGGTCATAGATATTGTTAAATCCTAGGGTTTTCATAGACCTAGGTTTTCATTTACATTCATTCCCTCCATTTTCCTAAGCTATTAATTTCATCTCTCACTCCCTTCATCTCATTCCATTTACCGTAGCGTTTCCAAAGCCTTCAAATTCATAATGTCTAAAGAGGAGGACAGAAGTGTCAGTGAGGAAACAAACACCAAAGAAGAGTAGGAAAGGAGGGAAAGGAGGGAAAATCATTAGATATGAACCAGTAACCTCAAAGGAGCTCATGGCTTCTTCTCTCATTGTTTCTTGTTTTAAACATGTTGGTTTTTTTGAGTTTTGTGAGAAAGTGCAGCAGATTCAGTATCACCCTATGTTGACAATATTTTTCATTACCAATCTTCATGATAGGCAGGTCACTCTTGTTGGGGTTACTTTTACCATGTCCACTAATTCCATTTCAGCTACTATAGGGATCCCTAATGTGGGAGAGAAATGGTTTAAAAAAGGAAACCTTAATCAGAGCCATTATGAACCATATCTCAAACCTAGATACAAGGATGAAAAAAATACCATTTTCCCCTTCTCTCGTCTTCTTTACTGATATGTCCCTTTGATGAAGAAAATCATGAAATATTTCACCTGTGAGGGTAGGTTTTGTTGACTCTATTCATATCATATCCGACTCCTCATGCACTTCATTAGAGTCAGAATGCTTCACATACCCTACTATCTCTCCTGAAGCATTGACAAGATGGCATTCATAGTAGAAAAGAGGGATTATAATCATCAAATGCAGAGTCGTTTCCACCACTCCCTCATCAAGATGATATTCATGCATCAAATTGAGAAAAATAACATTTCATGGGACACATTCATAGCAAATGAAGTCTTCACTACCCCACCTAGTCAGCATGAGCAGAGGATCCCTTCATCATATCCTCCTCCATCTCAACTTGCTGCTCATACATCATCACATAGTGAGATACATTCACCTCATGTTGATCCTACTTCTTCACCTTTCCATAACCCTTCATCATCACGTCATGATACTCAGTCATCAAGAAGTGAGGAGGACATTGAGGCAACTTGGGCTAATGTGACTGATGTTGAGCCATTTCCCAAGACCTATCAGAGAGGCTACAGGAATTTTTTTACTTCACTTGGAGTTAAAGGGGCCATGCCTTATTCATCAAAAAAATAGGTGGACAAGGGTAAGGAAAAGGCTAAATATCCAATCATTGAGGAGCAAGAGGATAAACATGAAATAGAGTAGGAATTTTAGTTGATTGACCTTGAGGAGAAAGATGAGGACAGAATCACTAGTGCATAAATCAAAGGCAAAGAAGAAAATATTAGTGAAATTCAAGCTAATCTTGACAAAGAAAAGTGTGTGATCGATTTTCTTGAGCAAGAAAATCAACAGCTGAAGACCAAGCAGATTATCAATGAGGTCAAGACCATCAAAGTACAAAGAGAGGCAGAAAAGGCCAAGGCCTTGTTGGAGAAGATCTTGGAAATATTTAGTGAGACTGATGATGAGGAGGATCAGCCTCCAAGATAGAAACCAAGACTAGAGGGATGAAAAGAGCTCTAGCCCTTGAGAGACAGAGAGAAACTGAGTTGGCAGAGAAGCTCACTCCAAGTGAGCTGCTTGTCCTAGAGATTAGCAAGGATAGAGAATCGTGGCTTGATAGAGCCAATTTGCATCTATAGAGGTTGCTAGAGAAGGCCAAAAATGATAATTACATTCAGAGGAAAATGGCAAAGCACTACGCCAGGAGGAAAAAAATTGCAAGGGCCAAGCTCAAACAAGCCCATGCAAAAATTCAAGCTTTGACCAGGAAAAAGGAGAAGGAGAGGTTAGACATATTTGATGAAGTGTCTCTTCATGCCTCAAGCACTTGATAAACAAGTAACCTTAAAATTTTGGCAAATTCTGGCACATTTGGCACTTTAGTGCATTTTTGGCTTTTTGAGTAATTTTGGCACATAGAAATTATGCCAAACGCGCAGCAACCAGGGAATTGCTCTCTTTTTTGGGTCATACAATTGAAAATGGCCACCACCATCATGTTTAGAATGATGAATACATCAACCCTAGCAAGTTTCAAAAAATTTGGAGGAGAACTGGTCCCTCAAAAGTGCAAAAAACTACCAAATTTTAATGTTTTTTGCCTCCTTTACCAATATTGGGAGATTCACATTTTGACAGGGCAAATGAGAATAATTTTTTAAACTGGAGGTATATTTGGAAACTAGACTCAGATAGATTTCCAATGAGCTATGATGGATCTGATTTGGACATTAGAAGACCTCCAAAAGTTGCTTTCAAAAGAGGCTATTTTTCCTGTTAAGGCGCTGCGTGTTTGCCAGGAAAATTGCATTTTCACCATCTTCAGCAAATTTTGAATTTTCACTCCAGTTTGACTTTTTACTTGGGAAAATGAAGAAATTATTGATGTAAATGGTCATGGTGAATGTAAATTTCATTTTTTGACTTTCATATAAGGTAGATAAATTAGGTGAGTATTCTACAGGTCAAATGAATAAGTTTCCTCTCTTTTAGAGGCAAATTGTTGGGTCTTTCTAGTCTTCAGTTTCTTGTTGGGAAGTAGGTGAAATTGATTCCTATATCATGGATTCGACTCCAGGAGGCTAGGGAGAGTGGTTTTTAGTTCTATATGATGTATTTTATCAGTCATTGTAATGGTTGTACTCACTTGGAGGTTTGGCATCTCAAGAGACATACATTTGTATCAGTTTTGGCCTATACATTAATCAAATTTGCAGCTATTTTTATGGGATCCATGTAGAATTGTGTTTAGTTTCAGTTTCTTCTTTTGTGATCATATGTTATAATTTTTTTTGTATTTCATCCATCATTTCATTGCTATTAAGTGAATGTTTTCAATTTAGATGAACAAAACCCATAATTTCTATGCTCTATTTTGGGTAAACATTCATAATTTGTAATTTCTTCAATTTAGAAGGAAACCATGAATTCACCATGCTCTTTCTAGCTCCTCACCTATGTTGATCATCCCACCATCTAAATCCCAAAGTGTTAAACATTGTACCTACCTTACCCGATAGAACACCCTACAAATATTGACCTAATTTCCTTGCCTCAACTGTTTGACTCCTCCTGATCCAGCAAAACCCTACACAATCAAAATTCAAACCTTCAGCTACTATACCTAGCCTAATATATTCTTTCCTTGGTCATTTTGGCTGTGATATATATGGAGATATCCCTCTCCTTTCCTACCAGCGCCCGCTACTTGGCTAAGCGTGGCTTGAGGTTACCTCGGAATTGTCTTTTTCATCCCGAGGTTCAATCTGAGTGATAACAGATTTTAGAAAGTTCACAAGAAAAGTGATAGCACATTTTCTAAGGATATGGATAGAAAAATTATCACTTAGATACTTGATATTGGATTTTAAAAAATCCAAGACACAAAAAATATATGACAAATAGATGCATATTGGTAGAAAAAATCCATGGTGGCTCATATCAATGAGGAATAATGTATTGACCAAAAGGCCATTCTTAGGAAGTTGGTATCATGGATGAAAAATATATGTCCTTTGTAAATTTATTTAGGATATGGAAGTACTAGGTAACATCATAATCAAAGAGGCCAAAATCTAGCCTCAGAGATACTTGTTGATACTAACCAAAGATTCATCTACAAGGTCTTTGACTCAAATGTTAATGAATTATTACTACAATACTATTCTATGTTCTCTTTTTTTGTTTTTAATGACAAAAAAAAAAGGCATGTTTACTCCATATTATGATTAAAATTAGGAAAAATACATATGTTTCTTACTCTACTTTAATTATGTTAATATGCCAACAATTTTGTTGAGTTTTATTCCACCAAACTATTATGTTTGTGAGCTAGTTATATTCCTAGAACATCACTATAATTATTTCTTGTTTATATCTTTTTATTTGTTGTTCATAATTTCCAACTACATTAAATGATAGGGTTATAGGTTTGAACAACTCAATTGACACTTTTTCACCCATCCTTGCATAAAAAAATTAGTCAGCTAGTTGATTTAAACCCCAATTAACCCTAAACCCCTCTTTAGACTAATTTCTTGAAGGTATAAAAGTCATAATAACTTTCCCTCTCGTTGATTTTTCTATTTTAAATATAAGTAAAACCATCATCCTATTAACCTACACAGTTTCACCACCCATCAACCTTTTACACCCTTTAGGGTGCAAAGGGAGAACTATAATGTATTGAGTGATCATAATAGGGCTTGTATTCAAGCCCCCTACTCCTCCTTATATAAACCTTTCACCACCTAAAAACAAGCCATTTAAGGTATGTGTATCCTCTACTTCATGTTGAGCCACCAAGGGGTGTGTTGGGGTCATAGAGGTGCCTTATTATAGGCAACCCTAGTGCTCTTCATTTAAATTATCAACCTGAGGTAAGTCTTCTTATTTCAAGAGTGTCGGAAGAATATATGCAAGTGAGATCGACTAATAGATACTCTATATTGTTTTATGAGAAAGGATTATCTAGCCTTCTGAATTCAATCATCTTACGAGGAATGTTTTGGTAGGTTATGGCTAGCTATTCTGTCAAGCCTATGATTGAACAACAGGATGACGGTTTGAACAACAAACTTAATGAATTGAACAAAAATCTAAATGAATTGAACAATAATCTAAATGAATTGAATAGAAATCTAAATGAAGAAATCTAAATGAATTGAACAACAATCTGAATGAATTGAGAAACAATCTAAATGAAGTGTACAACACTCAATTATATAATTTTGTAATGGAATTATCTTTGCAAAATAACTTATTGACATTAATAAATAATTGGACGCTTTACTGTGCTGAGATAACAATGTAATACGTAAAGATAAGTAACATCGAGCAATAAATATCATACAATTTATAAATCGATTGCAAAGGCATTGGAAGAAACTGAAAACATCTACTCGTGATGAAGTATTATTATAAACCAGAAGATATGAAATGAAATTATTCTGAATCAAGAAATGAAAATGCTAAACTATTATGAAGGAAGAAAAACTATAACTTTATTGAGTAGAAAAGTATGTTACAACCACATCAGATAACTGAACATGGATTCTGTAACTAACACACAACACAAAATTGGCGCGGAAACTCCTAGGGGTTGGGCCCAGACCACTAGAATTTCTAACACGATGAAAACCTCAAAAGGTAATTGTTAAAAACATCAAAACTCAAAAGGTAATGCAGGAATACAATATGACAACTCTTTCTTGATGTGCTGATTACAGAGGAAAAATTTATATTCAGCTTCGACTCCCTATCTAGTTTTTCCTCGGTCCTTTTAAAGGAAATTTCACGCAATGAGGAAGTATTTTCCAAATGATAGCCCACTGCACGTGGCTGTCGTTTGAGTTCTTGAGCTTGAATCTGTCTGTATACCTTCTGCCAGCTTCTGGGAGTTACTAAGATCCCACACTTTTGCATCTGTCAGTTTTCTTTCCGTTTACCATTGGTTCAGCTACTCTGCCTTCCTGCATATAGAGATACAATAAGTCAATTTTCTGTTATAGAAACATCCGTTTTGTCGCTAGCCCTATTGCTCTAGTTTTTATAAATATTTTAATTTTTTATTGTTAATATGAGGAAGAATTCCCACAATTGTGACATAATTTGAAGTAATTATAGGTGAAAACATACCTCAATTCGGGCCCAACATACTCCCCTTCTTACCTCATTACATGTCCTCATGCAGACAGATGGTTGAGGTGCAACTGTGTTAAGGAGTAGGCAGGGTAGACCTTTTCCTTGTATGCTCTGAAACCCTATTTTTGTCTTATTATTGTGAAGGCAGCACTTGCGTGCCCCTCCGGTAACTCATAATTATGATTATAGTCCTTGGGAGGATACCAGAGGAGAGGGCTTCTATACTTACATCCCAGCCATGTAGGCCCCATGCTAAAGACCAGGTTACTGTATGAGAGGAATCTAGAGGCAGCAACGTTGTATGGTAGCCAAATGGTTCTCTATTATTTACGTTGTTCATGGAGGCCATCCACCTTTGTTTAGATGCTGCCAAGGCTACTTCTTGAATGTCTTGAAAGTACTCCTGTCCATTTTCTATTATGTCCTTATGGATGGGACCTAGCCGAGTCCTTACACCTTGCCTTTGCATAAAGTTCTTATGTTGGATAAATAATTGTAGGGGTTTTGTGGGTTCCCCTCTAACCCACAAGTCTAGGCCATGCTCTCTCTTTTGGAAGATGTTATAGGCCTTGGCCCACTTAATTTGGTTCTTGGTGAATGAGTGGAAGGCTTGGAGCTAGACATCTCCTATAAAGGAACTAGGATTGATGTCCGTGTCATCTTCTAGAAATAATTGTGCATGTAAAGTTCACATAGGAGGTGTTGGAATTTTTCATCTTGCTCATTATAGCAGTGGAACAATTATTCTATATTCCTAAAAGTTGTAGATTTTCCTACCCTGATGGCCTTGAATTTCAGCAGTAAATATTGTTTTGTTAAGAATAGGGCATAATTGGTGGCCGGTGCCCTGCAAGATAGTGCGTCATTATACAGAGAAAAAATCATGGTGATTTGTTTCTTGGCTTGCTCCGTCTACTCTTGTGCCCTTTTTAGCTTTTCTTGTTCTTCTCTGAGATGGGAAAATGTTTCGTCTTCTGTAGAGGACAGGTCTATGAATTTATTTAGTAATGCTTGGTATTCTTGTGTTGGCACCACCTCCTTCCTACATTGTGCTAGCTCATGCTGTGCTTGCACCAGTTCATTTTGTAATTTCTAATAAACAACTTTCTCTACCAGGGGGGTATAGGCAGGGGATTCCTTTGTTTGGGTCTCCTTCTCTTGTGTAGTTTTCTGCTTAGTTTGTGTAGAAGCTTCAATGGTATTTTCTAGTTCTGTCTTAATTTCGGCCTCAGAAGTACCTGCTTGGTTAGTCTGTATCCCAATTTGAGTTGTATCGATTAAATTGGTCAGTACCTAAGCCTTTGTAGTGGCTACCAAGTCGGTTTGTACCTCAGCCTCAACAATGCCAGCCAATTCAGTCTGCATCTCGGCTTCAACAATGTTTATCAAGTTAGTGACTATTTCTGTTTGAGTTCCTACAAAGGTGGTTTATTTCTTTGGCTTTCAGGCCCTTCTCTCCTCTTTCAGTTGTTTCCTTAGATATTTTACCATTTTATTTAATCTTCTGTAGGCCCTTCTTAGTTTTCCTAATTTTATTTTCATCTAAATTTTCACATGTCCTGATTTCAGCAGGTGGTGGAGGAGCAGTAATCCCATTTTCAGGAATGGTATTGCCAACCTCAGGGTTTCCTGTGATGGTGTTTCTTATTTGATCTTCATAGTTTACTTCTATATGAGGGTCCCGACTAGGTGGAGCAGTGCTACATCCTGGTGTCAAAGAGACTGTTTCTGTGCTTTGTTCTACAAGGATAGTGTCACTTGACTGATTTTCTGATTCCATTCTTTCCTCTGCCTGTCCTTTGTTGTACACCTCATAATTCCCAAGAGGGGACAGGGTCGTATCGTCCTATAATTCCTATTGGTTGGGTAGGACTTCAGTGTGAGCAGAACTGCTGGCAGTGACAGACTTATCTATGGGTTCCTCTTATTCTTCTGCTCCCTATGGGTTTCTAGATTCATAGTTTGTCCTTAATTGTTCTATGACTCGAGCCATTTCTTCCTCGAAGTCTTGTAAGGGTGTGTTTTGATGGTGGGATGGCCTTGTCTCTTCTATGAGGTCTGAGGTTCCTTGCAGCATTTTGGACCGTTTTTTCCTGCTTGGTTCTAAGGTTGCGGTTCGGGTCCTTTCTCTTCTTGGTGTATTTACCTTGGGGGGCTCAATTTCGGTTTCGTCGAGATTTATTTCTGGTTCCTGTGCATCAGGGTTGAAAAAATTGTCCCAGGCTATCTGCTGCTTATCCAGCTCATGAATGATGAATAGTTTAATTAACCCGTGGTGACTGAATACTGCTTGGGGATTTTTTGCTCTTCTTAATTGAACAGCAGTATCATGGTATATGGAATTTAAGAAAGTAGGCAGATTAACTGAAATATTTTTCTTAAGTACAGCTAAGATTTTGAGCTGACAAGGTTTTACTGCGGCCCGACGTCCGTCACATGTAATGAACTTTTGGATGAATTTCGTCAGTTCCTGCCATGGATGGTGTAGAGAGGTAGGGTCAATCCCTCTCCCTTTTCACTCCAACGGCTCCTCTAGATCCTGATATACTGCTACTATCTCTCATAGGAGGAGATGTTTCTCTGTCCATATTTCTCCTTCTGTTGGAATTCCAGAGACTTCAGCAATAATTTCCCCTGTGACTGGTATAATTCGACCCTTGATTCTGGTTTTACCTTCTTGTAGATTTCGCAGAAACTCAATTGCAATTTCTGTATCAAATCCCTGTAATCGGTGTACATATGTTAGCCAGCCAGCTTGTTGGAGGATGTCACTAGCTGTATTTGAAATTGGAAAGTTTACAGGCTCATTTCAAAGGGAATTTCCTCCCATAGCTGATATGCTTTCTTCCTCTGATTGTATTCTTGCTCGACTCTGTTGTTTTGACTAAATTTTGTATGCAAGAGAAAGAGAAATTGTGGTTCTACATAGGTAACTTCATGCCTTAATTGCAGTGTTCCTCTGGTCTTATCGATGTGTCTAACGGGATTTGTGTTGAGATTTCGCATGCTTGCCAAGTTAAGATTAATTACACCCCCTCCATCGGAGAAAGGGCGCCCACGCCTTCAAATACAGGAGAAATTTGGCTAATCATGAATGCAGACAGGGGAATGTTAACATTTGGTAATAATGACCTATACGTGAAGGAGCAGGTCATGGCTTTCAAGCTTTAGGCGGTTGAGTAATTACTAGCATATGTAGTGTAAAGGTCAGTTTTGGAAATTTTTTCATAATTTCATCCTGTGCGGAAGTGACCAGAAAGGGAAAGGGAATAGTATAACCATTATTACAATATGATGTCCTTCTTTAATGAAAATTTGTGATGGAAGAAAGACTAAGTCAAGTAATGATTAGTGCTATTATCCTGGGGTTCAAATATGTAAGCATGTATCTATTAGTTATTCCTGTGGTAGATTATAATTATCACTAATTCGAGTAATGTCTTATGGAATAAGAATGGAAGGTAAGGTGTATATAAAATTAACTTCCTATACATGAAGCATACTTTCATACCATAAGTAGATCCACTGCTGCCAATAGATATTCATAGCCTCGACAGGGTTGTTATTTTAACCCGAAAGAATGGGCCAGGATCCTTATGTAAAAATAGTTATTCTGCCCATTTTGTGGAGAGATAACATGTTGGTATTGTAGCCAGATAACTATAGTTCCACTCACAAAAGTTGTAGCAAAGTGATCAGGCCGGCTCGTGATGAGACCTCCTGTCCTTCAAGCAGTTAAGAAGGTTATTACCTTGGTGTGGTGGCCATTGTGGGCATGTCACTTTATAAGCTCTTATGAACGTGGTAGGCTGGATTGTGATGAGACTCCCTATCCTCTCTTGAAAATTTTCATGTGAGCATAGTATTATTTTGAATCATAGCATCTTGATTTATAAGGAGGTCACTTTGATGGTGTGATAGCCAGATAGTCATAGTGGTACTCAATAGGATTGTAACAGACTGATCAGGTCGGCTTGTGATGAGACCTCCTATCCTTCAATTAGATGATAAGTTCATTACCCTTGTGTGGTAGCCATTGTGGGCATTTCACTTGTTAAATCCCTATGATCATGGTAGGTTGGCTTGTGATGAGACCCCTTATCCTCTTAAATATTTGCATGAACACATAATAGCTTCTCTTTATACATGAAGGGAAGCTCATTAACTCCTTAAGAGTTAGGGATGGTGAAAGAAGTGAAATAATGCCAATACAATTAATACCCTTTATTCCCATTCCTTCATATTGGACGGAAATATCACTTGAATAGTGCAGAAGGGTATACCATGATAAGGTCATGTATTGTATGATAACATATTTGAATTGGGGATGACTTAGCCTTTCACTTCATGTATGCACAATGTCAACTTCCTATTTAAGGATTATAGTGCCAAGGGGTCATCATATTGGTAATTTTACCATTTCCCTTTCTTCTTCAACTGCCATTCCCTGCTCAGAGATGCTTTTAGCTAGATAAAGGGGATAATGGGATGAAAAAAAACAAGGTTATTCAATTTGAACAGTAGGGAGAAATAA
The DNA here is from genome assembly GCA_034641835.2 of Pinus albicaulis. Taxonomy (NCBI): domain Eukaryota; kingdom Viridiplantae; phylum Streptophyta; class Pinopsida; order Pinales; family Pinaceae; genus Pinus; species Pinus albicaulis. The sequence continues at coordinate 13,294 of JAXQQM020087126.1, read as the reverse complement.
AACGAAAAACTTGGTTGTTCAATCCGATGGAACAACAATCGTTCAAATATTGAACAGCAACCATTCAGGTATTGAACAACAAGAAGAATAAAAACTCAAAATCATGGTTGTTCAATCCGATTGAACATCAATCGTTCCGATATTGAACAATAGTCGTTCAGGTATTGAACAATGAGAAGAATAAAAACTCAAAATTATGACTGTTCAATCTGATTGAACAGCAACCGTTCAGATATTGAACAATAGTTGTTCAAGTATTGAACAACAAGAAGAATAAAAACTCAAAATTATGGTTGTTCAATACGATTGAACAACAGCCGTTCAGATATTGAACAACAATCATTCAAGTATTGAACAACGAGAAGAATAAAAACACAAAATCATGGCTGTTCAATCTGATTGAATAACAGTTGTTTAAATATTTAACAACAGTCGTTCAAATATTGAACAACGAGAAGAATAAGAATGCAGAAAACGCAGCTGTTCAATCCGATGGAACAACAGTCATTCAAGGATTGAACAACAGTCATTCAAGATTTGAACAACAAGAAAAATAAGAACACCAAAACATGGTTGTTCAATCTGATGGAACAACAGTCGTTCAAGGTTTGAACAACAAGAAAAATAAGAATGCAAAAATGATGTTGTTCAATCCAATTGAACAACAGCCGTTTAGAGATTGAACAACAGTCGTTCAAGGATTAAACAAAAAGAAAAATAAGAATGCAATTCACAAGAGGATGAGAGAAAAAAATTGCAAGTATGAAGAATGTACAACAAAATAAGACATTTATATACATTATTTACAAATGATGCTAGCAAACCTCTCATGTACTTGAGTTTTTTGGGTTGTCTTGTGCCACAACTTGAATGGTGGGATCGTTTCATACATGTTGGCAAAAAAATTCTTTCATGAGAGGTTTGTGATAGAGGCGCACTTTGTGTTCGTTAACTTGAAATTTTGAATCAAACCCATCTATGGTCGTTAAGGTGAGTGTGCCATTGTTGTGTACTTCCTGAATCTCATATGGACCAAATCACCTTGTTTGTAGTTTTCCTGGAAAATCTTGGAATCTGGAGTCATAGAGGAGTGCCCAATCTCCTTTTTGAAATACCTTCTTCTTTATAAGGTTTTCATGCCACTTAGCTCGTTGTTTTTGGATGATCGATGTGCGTTGCAGGGCTAGTAGTCATATTTTTTCTAGTTCATTTATTTTTTGGATTCTTCTAGCTTTAGCTTCTGTTAAGTCCAACCCCACTTCCTGGGCTGTTCTCAGAGTTTTTATTTTGAATTCAATAGGGAATATGGGTTCTCTCCCAAATAATAGCTGATATGGTGAATATTGAGTGGTTTTTTGCTAGGTTATACGATAAGCCCATAAGGCTTCTGGTAGTCTAGTGGCCCAATACCGGTGATGTGCTGCTACCATTTTGGTAAGGATTGTCTCCAGGACTTTTTTGGTGCTTTTGAATTTCCCATTTTCCTATGGGTGGTAAGGAGATGAAACTCTGTGGATGATATGGTGATTTCTTAGGGTGGCTGTAATTTTATTACCTATGAATTGTGCCCCTGCATCGGTTATCACTTCTTGTGGCAGACCGTATCGCATGAATAGCTCGAAAATAAAATTAATCATTGATTCTTCCGTGGCTCTTGACAAGGCCACTGCTTCTACCAATTTGGTTACATAATCTGTGGCAACCAACATGTACACTTTCTGGTTTGATGGCGGGTTGAATGGTCCAACGAAATCCAGTGCCCATCGTTCGAATGGTTCTACCACCAATTGTGGTTGTGGCAGCATTTCATCAGCTTGGCTTGGGCAACCCATTCTCTGGCAGCTATCACATTCCTATACATATTTTTTGCGTCTTTGAAAATCATAGGCCAATAATAGCATAATTGTAACACTTTATGCCCTGTTCTGCGTTTTGCGAAATGGCTGCCACAAGGTTCATCGTGACAGGCTCGTAAGATGTCATAGATTTCGTCTTCTCTTATTCATCTATGTATGTGCATGTTGTCCCTTGTATGGAAGAGGTATCCACCAATCCAAGAGAATCTTGCGCTGCGTTGTACAATCAGTTTCCATTATATTGATGTTAAATTTCTATGTAGCTTCCCTACTGCCAAGTAATTTTCCATGTCTACATACCATGGTGTTTTTACCACTACAAAAAATAGATGTTCATTAGGGAACTGATCATCAACTGCTAGGGTGTCATCTGACTTTGGAATCCTGGACAGGAAGTCTGCGACTACATTTTCTTTTCCTAGATGATCTTTGATTGTTATATTGAATTCCTGCAACAACAACAACCAACGAGTTACTCTCCCATTCGTGATTGGTTTATTGGATAAATATATAATGGCAAAGTGATCAGTATAAAAGAACACTTGATAACCAGTTATATAGTGCCTAAATTTATTAATAGCATAAATGACAGATAGGAACTCCTTTTCCGTCACGGTATAATTTAATTCGACAGGAGTGAGGTTTTTTCTTATATAATAAATGGCATAAGGTTTTTTGTCTTCTTCTTGGCCAAGGAATGCTCCTATTGCTATATCGAATGCATATGAAGAGACGTGAAAAGGTAGTTTCCAGTTAGGTCCTCGCAGAATCGGTGTTGTCGAGACTAGTTTCTTCAAATCTGTAAAAGTGGTGTCACATTTTTCAGTTCAATGGAATTCAACATTTCCAGTTAATGCATACAAAGGTGCTTCTATTTGTAAGAAATTATCTATAAATTTGCGATAATATCCTGCATATCCCAGAAAACTGCGTACCTCTGTCTATGTGCAAGGTGTGGCTAATAGAAGGATTACCTCTATCTTAGCTGGATCTACCTGTATTCTAGCTGCAAAAATGTAGTGACCTAGGATCACCCCCTCTGTCATCATCATGTGACATTTTTCATTGATTAGACATAACCTAGAAGCAATACATCATTCTAACACCTTTTCTAGCATTTCTAAAGCTTGATCAAGGTCCTCTCCATATGGTGTGAATTCATCCATATAGATTTCTAGCCCCTCATTTATTAAGTCAGAAAAAATGTTGATTATGGCCCACTGAAATGTGGATGGGGCATTGCATAACCCAAATGGTAGAACTCTGTAAGAAAAATTACCCCATGGGAAGGTAAAGGTTGTCTTATCTTGATCTTCGAGAGCTATTTGGATTTGATTGTAACCACTGAACCCGTCAAAGAAGGAAAATAACCATTTCCCTACCAATGTGTCCAGGACTTGGACAATGAAGGGAAGGGGGGAATGGTCTTTCTATGTTTCTTTATTCAATTCTCTATAATCTATGCAGATTCTCCATTCCCCATTATTTTTAAGGATGAATACCAGAGGGGAGACCCATTTTCTCTCTGAAATAGGGTAAATGAAATTCACATCTAATAGCTTTTGTAGTTCCTCTTTTACAATCTCTTTTAAGTGCATGTTTAGCCGTCATTGGGGTTGCCTAATGGGATGGATTTCCTTATCAGTATAAATGTGATGGGTGCATAGCTGAGGGTCTAAACCCTTCATGTCTAGGTAATCCCAAGCAAATGCCTCTTGATACTTCTGAAAGACTTTTATGAGCTTTTGTTTTTGGTCATCGTACAAATTTCCATTAATATTCAGAACCTTTCCTGGCTCAATCTCCATAAGTATGTTATTATGTACATCGGTTATGGGAATATGTTGATCCTCACGGTTTGTCATAAGATCCTCTTGATCTTCATTTTCAAGGATTGTTTTCAACATTTGACATTTTAAATTTCTAGATGTGGGTGGCTAAATCATAAAATTATTGATTATGTCATCTTCAATTTGATCCTTAATGTCAAAAGATTCCACTAGTGTCAAGGGTGAACGAATGTTTTTCTCCCAGTATGTACATGGGCGTTTGTGAATTTTTACCATGGGTAAGCTTGGTTTGGAAGGTAAATAAATGATGATATTTTTTATAGAATCCCCTCTAGTGATAGTCATGTTGCCCGTTCGACAGCCTATGTAAGCATCAGCTATGGCCAACCAAGGTCGCCCAAGAATCAATAGATGCCCTTCCATCCTATTCTTTGGATTAATAACTAAAAAATCAGCTGGATATTCCCATGAGTCCACAGAGACCAGGATGTCCTACACTATTCCTTCTGGTCTAATAACAGGCTTGTCAACCAGTTCTAGCAGTGTAGTTGTAGGTTCTAAAGCTAATATGCCCATTTTTTCACAGGCCCCTGTAGTTAGGATGTTAATGGCTGCTCCTAGGTTGACCAATGTGTTTGGAAATGAGTGGCCAGAGATTTTTACAGTCACAATGGGATTTCCTGGGTCTTCATATTTCATAGGTGGTTCCTTAACTAGTAACAAATTAGATAGCACCCCTACCACATGAACGGTGGGCGCAACCTTTGTTTTTTTTACTTTATTTTTTCCACATAGTTGTTTAATTGTCCTTGCACAAATAGGAATGTATTGGATGGCCTGGAGGAGAGGAATTTTAATACAGATGTTTCTTAACTCCCCCAATATGTCAAAGTTTGGAGAGGTTATCGGTCTGGGCATAGTTAGCCTTTCAGGGAATGGGGGCGGAGACATCCTAAGTTCTTCAGGTCCCTATTGGTCAACCTCTTTCTCTATTATATATGACTGGTTAGGTTCAGTTGAAGTCTTAATTCGAGACTGAGGTGGAGTTGTGGATTCTATAGGCAAGATAGTATGTCCTGATCTCAGCCTTAGCTCATTGCACTATTTATGTTTTTATGCTGAAATTTGGGTTTTCTATGATCTGGATTAATTCAACTGGTCGGTTGTTGAGATTAGGATTGGGTTGGGCTGGTAATTGGGGGTGTATGACAGGCTGTGGTTTATGTTGAACTGGGTATGGAGCTGGCAACGTAGGTTGATTTTGAGTTCCCGCCCCCATTGGTAGGTTGGTCATTCCCATGGGTCGCTGCCAATTCCAATTAGTTTGAGGAGGAGGGTTTGGCCACTAGGTTTGGTACATAAAATTTTGCCAATAAGGGGGAGAAAAAGGAAAGCTTGGCCAATTGTTTCCTGATGTTATTTGTGTAGGCCAGGGTGGTATAGGAAATGGCTGGTTTGGCCAAGTAGGAAAAGGGTATTGATTCTGCCAATTTTCTGCAGGGTTTTGCTAGTTAAACTGCAGAGATGAGAAGAACTGAGGCAAGTCTTGTGGAATTCCTGGTAGTGCCTGCCATTGTCGACGTTGATTTATTAGGTAGACTGGTTATGTTTCTTCCTCTTCTTTCTTGTAAACTGTTTTCAGCCAGGGAAGTGAAGGACATTGGTCTGTGGTATGATCCTTAGTGCAGATGGCACAAGTTTGAACCATGTATAAAGGGCATTCCCTTTGGTTGTGCTTCTTCTGACATTGCGAGAAAATATGGCCAGATTTTGTTCTGTTATAGCTTGTTTCTGCTTGGCTTGTAAAACGTCAAGCTGTGTTGTCAAGGTACCCAGGATGTCAGTTTTGAAATTTTCTAATAGATTTCCAAATTCTGCTCTGGTTACATTGCTATTAGACTACTTAAGTTCTTTTTTTATAGAATCACACCCAATTGGCCTATTGCGTACACTACCCTGAGAGCATCTAATACATAGGGAAATAATCTCATCTAATACACAAGGAAATAATCTCGTCATATTCTTCCTGGTAAATATCTCCTTTCCCCATTATGTTAAGCATTTCAACACATTATTCCTTCATTCCATTAAGAATTGTGGCTTTTAAAACGTCCTTGGATAGCGTGGTATATGGGGACCTTTGTAAATTGTATCGGAATCTTTCTACGTACTCTTCTAATGTTTCATTTTCTTTTACAAACATATTAAAGATTTCATCTTCTAGGTCTCGGGTTCGGCAATAGTCTTGATATTTGCTAAGGAAAATGTTATTCATTTTGTCTCAATTATTGATGGTTCCCCCACCTAGTCCCATGAACCAGCGTAGTGCAGTTACTTTTGAGGTAGAGGGAAATAGTTTAAGCTTCTGAGGATCAATGGTGTAATCATACCCCCTACATAATATATCAAATTCAAATAGGAATGCATCAGGATTTTCTGTAGTCAAACCATGGAAGGTGGGAATTCTATGGAAGGGAATGGATTTCATAGGGGCATTTGCAGCATGATCAACAATGGGGTATTCCAATGTTGATGTCTGCATCTGATTCTGATTTTGATTATTTTCCATTTGATTGAAAAGGTGCTAGAAATATTCAGGGATTTCTTGTTATGGAGGAGTGATCTGGGGGCTTTTAGGAGGCAAATGCGATGGAGGCTTTACAATGCTTCCCTGGTCTGGGATCCTGAGTACCTCTGTCTCGACCACTCTTTCAGGTGATTTAGGTTTTGGAGCTTCTATTTGAATTATGCCACTAGTTTCTCCTTCCCCTTCTTGTAAATTGCAAGAACCTCCCTCTCTCGAAGGGCCAGTTCCTAAATGAATGGCAGTTTGAAGGCTTCACTCAACTCCTTCTGTTTCACCGCAAGAACTCAGCCAGGTCGGTTGGGGTTCCCATGTTTTGGCCAGATTGGAAAGACCAAAATATGAGACAAAATCAAACCACTTTCAGACCTCAGGATCTAGCCTTCTTGGGTCAAGAGAGGGATCTCTCTAATTAAGAAAAGATTTTATGTCTTTGAAGCTCAAAATTAAGATGTTAGGCTAGTTATAGGAATGGGGTTTGTTTCTTTGATGTATGTTTGGTTGTTGGGAATCAGGAAAGAAGGGTTCAATATAAGACAAGGGTGAGAAAAGAGGATTTTAGGCAAAGGAGGGATGTTTCAGAGAACATTCAAGACCATTGGGCAATGGAGTTAGGAAAGGGTTTACTCGCTATTCAATATGTAGGCTTTCAGTTGGGCTAGTCATCTAAAGCATTGGATCTTAAAGATGATAGTGTGGCATGAAATGGTAGGAGAGAAGGTGAAAGCAAGGAAACCTCCAAGGTGACCTTCAGGAATCAGATCCAGGGACAGGACATGCCATTGAACAACCTGTGATCCAAAACCTGAAGGCTAACTCTTAAGACAAGGAAACATTAAACATTTAGAACAAAAAGTTAAAGACCTGAGATCAGAGAGACACTTTGAACTCTCAATGCTTTGGCCTCTAGCTTGAGGGATCTTAGGAGGGTTCAATTAATTGAAAAGGATCCTAGTGAGACAGAGACGGAGTTCTAGACCTCCCAGTTTTCACAATTCATTCAATTAAATCCTAAAAAGAACATCTAAAGACATATTTCATTAATTCATACATTAGCTAGCGATATATCAGACCACTACACTGGTTAAATTAGCTTGAAATCAGTCATTAGATAACACATATAGCAGAAAACATTGAAGGCAAGGAGAGCAGAAACATAGAGTACCTAACAAGGGTAAATCCTATGCCAGATTTCTGATGCAAGCCAGTAGAAATGAAATGAAATGAACTACAAGTTAAAAACAAATACAGAGATAGAAAAACATCACCGTTGCTTTAAATCAGGATCCAAAGAAATGTGCTTGTCATATTAAAGAGCAACATCAGTGAAGTAAAACATTACAAATAGCTTGATATTTAGTCTGAAAGCATCTTCCTCAACCTATCTTACAACTTTACACAGAGAACATGTCTCAGAAGAAATAGCTTGAAATTCACAGATAGTCGATCAACAACCTTACAATGAGTTTCTTCATGAAATTTATAGCTCAAGTGGAGCAGAGAAGGTAGATGGAAAACTAAATGTAGCATTAAAACTCAGAAGGGGAAGAGAGTCGAGGCCTCGTTCTGTTTTAAATTCTGGGCATTTATCTGTGGTACTCTTTGGATGAAAGAATGGTCTTCATCAGGCTTCCATTTACCCCAGGTATGTCTTTGATGTACTTGCTGTAGCACTCTGGTGAATTAAAAAAGGTAGAATAATGATGCTAGGGTCTGCCATACCGTGTAACAAATGTTTCTGATAGCATAGGATTGTTTTCAGGGCTGGAATTTCCTCAGGAACATGATATAGAATGGAGATTGTATGGGCACTTCGTCCTTTATGGAAAGAAAAATCCGCAGATGTGAAACCCTGATAGTATTGTTTTCTGCACGCTGGGCCTTCCATGTGATCCATGATGTCTTTGATCTGGTACTCTTCCTTTAAATTATCGGATTAAGGCTCAAAATCTGCAATTACAGGCCCTGAACGCTCTGTTTTCCCACTGATACTCTTTGCTGCTTCAATGTTTTCCTTTGACTGCGAAATCTGTGCTTTAATGGCGGTAGCTTGATGCGGAGTTGACGGTGAAAATGCGGTGAAACCATGGAGGATGGTCTGGTGAAAGTTGGTGGACTGTGACAAAGTTTAAATGAAAATAATTTAAATTTGACCTTTGAATGAAATATATAGGGGACGGACGAAAAAGTGATGAAAAAATGTGGAATGGGTGACGTGGCGGGACCGAGTCAATGGCGGGCGTGCACTAAATCTGGATTGTTCGATCTCAGGAGGAGATTGACGGCTAAAAATGCGTCGGGGGGCGATGGACAGTGGGCTAGGGGTCGTGTTTTGCTTGGTTAACTCGCGAGCAACTTTGTGGTGCGATGACCATTGGATGGGCAGTTCTAGATCAGACGACGTACGTGCATATCGTGTTGGGTCTTCAACCGAAGTTTAACACGTGATGGAGGGCGATTTTCAAACAGTGCTCGGTGCCACGTGTTGGGCGGTGAGTGGAATCGCTCCGAAACAAAAAATACTTCCCACCTCCCAAAGGCGGTGCGATAGATATCGTTGGTTTCTGCACAGTGTTTTGGCGCAGGGACCACCGGGGCAGATGAATATGGACCATTGATATGTGGGTCAGATCGACGGTGGACGGGCGATCGGAGGAGTGAACGAGGTGGGCCATAGCGCGGCGCTGAACTGCGAAGACCGTCCGATCTAATTAGATCGACGGCTAATAATGCGCCCGATATCCCTCTGTGATTAACGCTCACTGGGATAATGCTTAGTTCTAGTGCCCAGGTCACGTGGAGAAAAGGTTGAGGGGTCTAGGGCTAAAAGGTGCTAAGCCCACTTATATGCAAAATATGGTTTTCGGCCCATTTTTAGTGCATTTTAAGGCCAATAAAGGGTAACGATAGAGGAAAAGAGGGGAATTAAACCAAACAAGGGGTGGGTGTAGGATTTAAAGGGGATTTTTGGGATGATTTAGAAGGACTAAGGGAGGGATTTTGGGGTGAAAAGGAGGCTTTGAAAAAGGGGAAAGGGTATGAAATGAATAATTCTGCACGGGTACAAGGGGAAAATGAAGGCGTTTAGAAGCACAATTTATCATCATCAGTGAGGCTTATTGACTCAAGAAAAACAGAGGGAAATAATCAAAGGGCAGAGAGCATGAAGAGGCTTCAAGGATGATGTGTTTTCAAGAGAAATGCATTACTTGAAGGCTCATAAAACAAATTAGCCCCTTGCTTGCTTGTCAAGGAATTTATAGGGGGCTAACAGTGGCTCCACATGGTGATGGCTTCTTCTTGAAGGAGTCAAGAATTCAAAAAATGATCTTTGGTTTAGGCCAGATGCCTGCTGCTTGAGCCACCTTTCTTCTTTGATTTTCAGCTGCCACAATCGTGAAGACATCAATTTAGCAGAAAAACTCTCCCAAACAATCTACCTACCCATCCTACAATCCTACCATTTTCTCTTCCAGGGTGCATTTTAACTAGCAGACCCTTTACATCATTTTTATTTTTTACAAACAAGAAAATAAACCTATTCTATTTATACCCTTATTGCTCCATTAGACCAGATTAAACTGTTGATCTCATATGTTTCTCTACCTAATCTAATATCTGCTAGGATTAGACTGTCCAGCATACTTCTTCTCTACATTCTACAGCAGAAATTTAAAACAGTCAAACTAGGATTAGACAATCTATTTTGATGTAGATCCAAGGCATAAAGACAATTGCACATGGACAGAAACTTGCATAAAACTAAAAACAAAATCTTGAAGGCTTGAAATCTGAAATTTTGAAGCATCCTTCTTTCTTTTGTGATTCAAGTTTTGAGCTTGTTAGAGTCACTTTCTCTTCTTCATTTAGCTTTGGTTTTAAGCATGTTAGAGATGATTCTTCTTCCGTAGTCGCTAGTTCAGATTTTGAACATGTTAGAACCAACTGTCTTCCTTCTTTGGCTCAGGTTTTGATCATATTAGAGCCAATCCTTTGCATTTCTGAGGTCCATATTTTGAGTATGTCTGAACCTCTCCTTTCTCTCTGTTTTTTTTTTTTTGGGAACATTTTCTCTTTTTCTTGGATACATAACACAACAATGGTATTTACAATGGAAATGGAAACTAGAAATTGGAAATCAGCAGAAGTAGTGTTTGAGCATCCTGCCATTGAAAGGACCCCCAAACAGCTCTGTACCATCTAATTCTTGTAGAAAAAAGGCATTTTGACCCACAGTGGTCTGGATGATGTAGGGACCTTGCCACAAATTGTCAAACTTGCTATGCTTTCCTTTGTCCTCTCTCCTTGAGTCCCATTTCAGAACTTTATCTCCAATTTTAAAATCAGAAGCCTTAGTTCTTTTGTCAAACAACTTCTTTATATTTTCCTGAACCTTCACAGCTCTGTTATAGACCTCCTCCCTTGTTTGTTGGAGATGAATTTTTTGGTTTATCCTTCTCACCATGCTATATTCTTGGGTCTAGATCTCTTGGACAAGTTTAATCACTGGTACCCCAAGGCTGGTAGGAAAAACTGCTTCTTCCCATAGACAAGATGATATGGTGACATGCCAATGGATTTATTTGTAGTAAGCCTGTCAGCCCACAGGGCATGCACTAACTTGTTATGCCATGATTTTTTGTTTTCTTCCAGCAACTTTTTGATGATGGTCACCAGGCTCTTGTTCGATGATTCAGCTAAGACATTACCTTGAGGGTAATAGGAAGTTGAATGACCGAGTGCAATTTGATACTTGTAACAAAAATCAACCATTTTCTTGGATCCAAAAGCAGCAACATTATTAGTGATTATTTTTCTTTGGCAACCAAACTGAGAGAGGATATGGCCTTCTAGGAACCTAATGATGATAGAATCTGTGGTATTCCTAGTAGGTATGGCCTCTATCCACTTAGTGAAGTAGTATGTGGCTGTTAAGATCCATTTGTGTTGTGCAGAAGAAACAAGGTGAATTTCCCCTATAAAATCTAAGCCCCATTGCATAAAGGGACCTTCAACAGTGATGAGTTGTAAAGAGAGGGGTAGGACCTTCTTTTGCCTTAAAAAATCTGGCATTTGTGGCAAGAGATTATCATCTTATGGATGTCATTGAAGAGTGTAGGAAAATAGTAGCCAGCTCTGAGTATTTCATTTGCAGTGGCTTTCCAGTTCAGGTGGCCTCCACACTCTCCTGCATGGAATTCTTGTTTAATACTTTCTTCTTCAGACTCAGGCAAACACTTAAGCAATAGGCCATTTGCATTTTTCCAATATAAGCCTTCATTCATTATGCAATAGCTTCTAGCCTTTATCTTTAAGAATCTGGCCTTGGTCTTTGATAGTTTAGGAGGGGCATTGAGGTGTGTAAGCACATACAGAATGTCAGAATACCAAGGAGAACTCTGAAACTTCTCCTCAATAGTGGGATCAGGCAATCCCTGCTGCTCATCCAAGGCATCTACCATGTTAATGTCAAGGGCTTGTATATTTGATTCAACCATTAGTTGAGCTAAGCCCTGACCTTTGATCAGTTTGGTGGGTTTTATCTCAAGGTTGTACTCTAAGATCACATCAATCCATTTTCCCCTCTTCCCATCTAGGTCTTGGGACAAGATGTCTTTAGCCACTACACTTGGCACGTAGGCTATGGTGTGGGAATGAAGTATGTACACCCTAAATTCTTTCAAGGCCTTTACCAAGGCATAGGCCTATTTTTCCATTATTTTGTATTTCAAGGGTGCATCCCTCAGTGCTTTACTTAAAAAAGAAATGGGATGTTCCATTCCCTCTAGATTTTTCTGCAGCAGAACTACAGCTACTGTATGTTCAGAGGCAAATGAAAATATCAAGAAATATTTTGAGAAATCTGGGGTGATTAGGACAGGAGCCCGGGTGAGTGCGAGTTTAACTGATTCAAAAGATTTCTTATCTTCAACAGTCCATCTAAATCCTACACTTTTCCTTAACATGTTTGTCATATTCCTAAGGTGTTCAGCTAAGTTGGGAATAAACCTCCCGAGGAAGTTAATTTTCCCAATAAAGGACTGTAACTCTTTGATGTTTCTCAAGCGTGTGATTTGTAGTATTCCATCAAATCTTTGTGGGTCTATCTGAATTCCCTTCTCAGATATGATGTGGCCAAGAATTTTTCCTTCTTGTAGCCCAAATACAGTCTTTTTAGGATTCAATGACAGATCGAACCTTCTACATTTTTCAAAAACTTTCCTCAGATGTCTTAGGTGTTCTTCATCAGTTTTGGAAAAGACCATTATGTCATCCAGATAGATGACAATGAAGTGTCCTATTTCATCTGAAAAAACTATGTCCATTGCTCGTTGGAAGGTGGCACCAGCGTTCATCAGTCCAAAGGGAATTTTTACATACATAAAAGTGCCCCATGGAGTGGTAAAATCTGTCTTGAGTTGGTCTTCTGGGAGTACTAAAACTTGGTTGTAACCTGAAAAACCATCTAGCAGGGAGATCCTTTTTGAGCCTATTACCCTCTGAAGAATGTGTTCCATTTTTGGCAAAGGGTAATTGTCTTTGAGTGAGGCTCTATTAAGATTCCTGAAATCTATGCACAATCTAATCTCACCTGTTTTCTTTCTCACAGCTACAAGGTGTGAGACCCAATCAGAAAACCTCACTGGAACTATTATGCCTGCCTCATACATCTTCTTTATCTCCTTTTCCACTGCAGGCAATTATTTTGGGTTTATCCTGCGGAGCTTCTGTCTGAAGGGCTTTTGATTTTATTTCAAGGGTATTTTGTGTTGTATAATGTTTGTGTCATAGGCCTTCAAGTCCTCATAGCTCCAGGAAAACGCATCAATGAATTCCTTGAATAGGTCAATGTATTTATTTTTCATGTTTGCAGGAAGGGACTTATCCAATTTAATCATTTTGGGTTTATCTTCAATGCCTGTTGCATTCTTCAACATCAGAGTCTGCATGCTCTATAGTGAGATTTTTTGCTACATCATCAAAGTCAAAAAGGCCCTCTAAAGGTGCCAGACCTTGAGGTATGTTCTTATCTTTGACCTGCCGGCACCTCTACTTCCTTCTTT
>JAXQQM020070159.1:0-111791 GCA_034641835.2 Pinus albicaulis | reverse complement strand
TAAATACTGATTCACCCCCCGCCCCCCTCTCAGTATTTTTCCAACATTGAGTTCCATGAACTTCATTGGGCCAAATTGCATGATGTAGACAGCCATCTATTATGTGGCCTTGGGCAAAGATGTTTTCCTTACATGTGGATTCTTTATTGATATGATTAACCATGTCACGGGAGGCAATTTTCCATATACTCTTCTTAAGCAGCATTTGAGAAGACTGCGCTGTGAGGATTTGGGGGACTGTTGGTAATCTCTTGCACCACATAGAACCTTCAGTATTTCCCTCATTATGATGATGATCATGTTTTCTTTTGCTGATATTGCCATTATGTCTTTGAGAGCATGATTGAGAAAGAGACACATGAGATGAGTGTGTCCTTTTGGGAACGAGATTCCCACATTTTCTGCAGCACATGTTCTAATGGGAACATGGGGGAAATTGTGGTCACCATAGCCAAGCACTTGTTTCTTTTGGAGGTGAGCCATGTGTGTGATGGATTACCTCATGGTGATACTCTTCTATCCACCACATATGAGACATTTTGGGTTGACTAGTTTTATAGCATTGGAGGGAGGATTTTTGCAAATCTAATCCTCATGATGCCACTTGAGGGCAATGTCCTTGCAGCCCAAGATCAGTTTGCACTCTACACTTATCTTAAGTGGAGAGGAGAAAAATGTGGGGTAGGCCATCTTGTCTACCATGTACAGATTTTCAGCCCACCTATTTTACAGGAGCTCAAGGTGGAGGAACATTTTCATGGAGTTTCCATGTCATAAGGTGACTCATTTTTGGTGGATGATTGCTTGAGGGTGGAGAACTCACATGGGGGATGTTATTTCCCAATACACTTCAGATTCCATGCCTTAAGGGAGCCTCTAAGAAGAACCTTATTGCCTTCTTGAGTATTTGATTGTTTCATGATGATAGCTATTCGGCTAACTTGCATGCTTGGGAGAGGCAATATGGAGATTCATTGTTCACACAGCATCTCATTATTTGGAGGAGTTCATCATATGGGGATGCTACAGTAGGAGGAGGAGACATATTTCAGTTCTATCCTTGCAATTTCTTGAGGACAAGCAACATTTGGGAGGGGAGGACTGTAATGTTCCTAAATTAGCTAAGCTAATTGGAACATTAGATTTTTTTTTATTTTTCATGTTTATGAATAATAGAATAATGGAGGATATGCAACACTCCTTAGATCTAAAAATAAATACATGCTCAATGTGAACAGGGTCAAATATGAGCTGGTTGCATAAAAACCACTTGTGTATGAACAGGGCTAAGCTATTTGAATGGGTCAATAGGGCCAAATCACAAGACAGTCCAGGTGCATTGAACCTCCTAGGTGATCAGCACTGTTCTACAAGGAGGAATTTAGTGTGAAATGGGCTAATGAAATTGAAGTGGTTTAGGGTTTTTCACATCTCATTTTTATAAAAAGGAAGGAGAGGGCTCAAGGAAGGGTTGTTGATGATTTGTGGTTGCTTGAGCAACTCGAGTTCTCTTGGCTGGTTAGCCAAAGGGAAGAGGGTTTCCTGTTTAGGAATCCTCTATCCTTCCATGGAGTAGCTCTTTGGAGGAGGATGTGCTGCATTGATCCACTATCCGGCATTTGGCCAAACTTCTACTTCCAACTCCAATGAAGATCCTGTTTAGGGTTTGATTGCCTTTGTAAGTTGCAGCAAGTGGGATTAGATCCTTTTAGATCTAAAGCATTTCAATACTTCTTTTCAGTAGAGGAGGGTTCTAATCCATTGGAGAGCTGTATTGAATGATTTGAGATTCATTTCAGATATTGGCATCAGGCCAATGTGTTATTCATGGTATACTGTGCAGTTCCTTCCCTAGATCTGCGTTATTGCTGAAGGATCAGTGTTGCAGGGTTTTTGGCATCATTTTGGAGCTAGATCTCTGATGTGAAGGAAGCCTCCTTGCATAAAGGATGATCCATGGATTGGCCAAAAAATCCATGTCTATTTCAGGTCTAATCCATTCCTTGAAGTTTTTTCTTCAGAAATTCTGAATCATTCTGCAGATCTGCTACAGTAAAATTCAAATCTGCTCCAACATTTTCATGTATTTCTAAAATCCCCAAGGGGAATGTAATAAAGAGCCCTTTGGGCATTTTGATTTATTACAGATATCTGTTTTCATGTAATTATCAGTTGCATATCTCTAATTTAGTAAAAATAAGCTTCAACCTCCTATAACTAACGCTGAAGGGTTTCTGGGTCATTGTCTTGTATTGTAGCACCTCAATCTTGAGGGATTTTCCATGTAAAACCGTTGTTTAAAATTATTTAATGGTTATTACATGTTACTAAAATAATTCTCTGATTTTTCATACTATTTTACATCTTTAATATTCATAAAATACGCTGCCATTGCTTCAGTAAATTTCTGCATCTTCCAAGTCATGGGAAATTAGGGTTTTTCTTGACTAGTCGGGAAGGAGGAACTGTTTAACTTAGAAAAACGCATTGTTTTTTGCTGAAATTTGGCATGTGGATCTCTATTGACCTAATATAACATATCCCAGAGCCAAAACACTTATTTTTACACATATTTCTTATTATAGTCATTTTAGGGAAAAAATCCTCACTTTTTACCACCTTTTTGCCCATAAACTCTGAGTAAAGGTTGCTGCAGCACTTGTAATTGGTTGATGAGTGTTTCCAAACATGTTTTATGATATATGAAGCACAAATCCCTGAAATTTTTTTTTTTCAGGCATGTCTTGCTAGGAAATCCATTTTGGGAATGTTACAACATATCGGGGATGAGCTCGGGGATGACCGACTCCGTAGGGGCCTCCCAGAAGACTAGGGATATGAGGAACATTAAAAAAACATATAAAATGGATTTTCCTTGCTCCTGATATTTGCAGATGTTGGCCAAGAACTCATCGCATAAGTATTGGGCCCAATTGAGGCAGACCCCCTTCACACACTAACCTGCTAACCGAAAGGCATAAGCAGGGACAGTTTCGACCTGGCACTTTCGCATTATCTTGCATGATAATAACATGGTACCCATCTACATATCAAGGTCACTGATATATTTGATGACAAATTCCTTTCCACATGGTAGGTCTGACGCACATATTCAATGGTTTCTCCCTCATATTTCTTGCCCACACACTCCAGAGGGTGCGACGTGTTCATGGGACGGCCCGTATTTATGTGAACCAATGTAGTGTCAATGGGGACCCTGTCCCGAATCCATAGGCAGCCATCATGAATTAAGGTGAGAAACTATTGGGCCAGCTGAACCGTGACGTTGTAATGGCCAAAGTGGGGCATCCACAACAGGTTCAAGAGCCCAGATCCAGCTTGTTAGGATCCCTATAGTTTGCAATATTGGCAAGAAAAAATGCTGCAGGGCCTACTTCAGAACCACTTTGGAATCCTAGGATCTAGCCCTCCGAAATTTAGAGAGGGATCTCTCTATATGTGTTTAGAACGATATGCTTTTAAAGCTCATGATATGATATTAGGCTAGTTATGAAGCACAAAGGATTTTTTTTGGTTTTGGTTGGGTAGGATATCATCAAAATAAAGGAATTATTTTAAAGGGTAAAGGTGTGAGTTAGTTGAAATAATGTTTCAGCAAATAGGATAGGTAAGAAACAATATCAATCCATTGGGCTATGGAGTCACAAAAGGAGTTAATTGCACAACAAGCTTCAAGAGTGGTCCATGGGGCAAGTCATCTATGTCAAAGGATCTCTTTAGATTGATTTGTGTTATGGAACATTAAAAGTGTTGTGAAAGAAGAAAAGCTAATAACCATTTAAGAATCTGTTAACTTCACTAAACAATAAAATCCTTTCAAAGTAACTGTTTGAAGCAGGCAAAAGGACAAGGAAAACCATAGACCTCTTTGGGAAAACTTTTACTAAAGCACACTTTTCAGACAACAATCCAGCAACCTAATAGATTACCTTCATAAAGAAGAAAACATATAAGATAAACAAAATAATAGCCTAAGATCAAGTAAGAACTTTGACTCTATCCTGCTTTTGGCATACTCTCAAGGAAACTTTCAAAATAACTGTTGAAGACTAAACAAGGCACATGGCTAACCATAAAATTCCTTGATTAGGACTCTACTTAGCGTTCAATGAAAATATCATTCAAGAAGAACATCTCAGTTTTTACTCAGCAAGACATGGGCTCACCAACATTCCTTGACTGGTTATACTCTATTGAAATCATTCCCAAAACAACAATTAGAAGAAAACATAGAGATAACACTTATCAGTGAGAAATATGGTACTTTGTAGTAAATCCTAATCTATATTTCCTATTCTTTATCAAAGAAAGTGGATAGTATGAAAACATAAGAAAAACAACAATTACAATAAGAAAAACATCAGCATTGACATAGACCAGGATCCCATAAATCAGCTTGTATATTTGATGTTCAAACCAGTTACAATATTCAAGTCTAGTAGGTCTTTACAGTTTCAAACTTCTCTTCTCATCCTATATTTCTTCAATTCCTAACAGAGCTTCCGTAGCCTCAGCAACTATTTACATTCAATAAGTATTCAACCAACAACAACAATGTTTCCTTGTGAAGTATTTATAGAAGAATGAGGAGGTGGAGTGAAAGGAAGGTCTATCAATTCAATTAATATAGAGTAAATGCTTCTCAGCCTTTGGGAAGCCTTATGCAGAAGATTTCTAATATCTTAACTTTGCTAATTGATTTTTACATTAACTTTCATTAACTCAGGTTGTGTTTTTTGACTTTGAAGCCTTTGGGTAGGATGGCAATTACTTTTGAGGTGTCTTCAATAAAATATCTCTGACTGTGCATTAAATTTGTATGTTTTTTGAGTAAATAAGCCTGTAGGTGGCACTTTTAGTCTTCGGAAGAGTAAATACCCTTGATGATATGGAAATTTAAGGCCGTATTTTGATGATCTATCTGATTTGTCACTTTAAACACTGATATTAGTCTTTTATTTTCTTTGTCTTTTACTGCGCTTTATCCTTAATCTTCACGGTTTAAGTCTTTTAATCTTCGAGATTTTGACTTTAACCTTTAACTTTAAATCTCTTTACATTGATCTTCACTGTTGTTGGCAGGTGTCTTGTTCTGTAATTTCCGGACATAGAGGATCGTTACCCTCAGCCTCTGTCACCTTTAGTGACTGTGGGATGGCTTTTATGCCACAAAACCACCATTAAACCTACAAATCAACATAAAATATTAATAAATCATATGTTTTGGGACTATAACTGCTTCAGAGGGCTCGACGGAGGGCAAAAAAGCAGTGTGGAAGGAGGAAAATGCATCAAGGGAGGGTTCCATGGCGAAACCATGAGAAACTAGGGAAACATTTGAATTTGACGCGAAAATGGCAATGAGAAGTTTTGCGCAATACCGAGGTGGTATTCACGCGGGGGTCCGGCGGTAAATGGTTTTTGGCCAAAATGAATGTGATATGGTTCAATTGTTGACACCTGTTCACCTCAAAACTGCCAATTTCACGTTGAAAATTGGGTTTAAACAGTTATGGAGAAACGGGCGCGATGAAGAACAGGGACCGTTGGATTGGGGAAATGCACGATCAGGATTAAATCACGAAAATGACTTGGTAGGGGAAAGACGTGAGGGAGGATGTCGATGAAAAAGAGCACAAGCCATTCGATATAGGGAGAGTTAGATCAACGGAGGAGGAAGAGCGGTGGGACCCAGCGGATGACGTCAGCATTTTTGGCGCATAGCAGAAAACTATTGGGCAAAGTTGAAAGGAGGGGATTAATGGGAGTCGTCGGATCAAGATGATCAACAGTGGAGGATGCATAGCGGAATCCCACAAGGGCGTGAATGGTGCAAGGGTTAGAGAGAACAATGATGAAGTGTTGACCATCCGATCAGGAAGATCAACGGTCTGGAGTATTTCAGAGAATCACAGAAATTAATTAATGGGGTGGAGGACAGCGGAACGACGAAACAACACCGACCATTGGATCTGGGGGAGCCAGATCAACGGTCCATAATACATCGGCGGGATGGTTTGGTAAGGAAGATCAGGGGGAAAACTAGTGAAGCGATGGAGCGAGGACCATTAGATCGGCAAGATCAACGGTCCAGATCCCATCGGGGGGGGGATATAAAGAAACAAAAGGAAAGGGGCAGAGAAAAGTGCGATGTGCCAAATGAGTGAGGACCGTGAGATCTAAAACATGATCAACGGTGGATATTTACTCAGGGGATCGGCCATCAGCGGGACGAGGAATGCGGGTGTGACCCTTTGCGGTTTGCGATGGAGCGATGTGATGGAGCATGAGTGCAATGGCCGTCAGATCTTAGGGATGGACGGTCCCGATCTCATCAGAGGATTGGAATATCAGCGGAGTAAAGGGCCTGGGAATAAAGGAACTAGGATCGTCAATGTGTGATGGCCGATGCACTTAGTGCTCGGTCACGGAGCGCGGTGTTATGGTGGAAAAGGGGCTCGAGCTTTAAGCAAAAGGGGCTTAAGGCCTTATATTTTAAAATGAAGGTTTTTTGATTGAAAAATGAAGGTTTTTGAAGGATTTTGTGGGTTTTGATAAGGGGACAAAGGGATAAAAACCTTAATAAAATGATTTTATAAGGTTTAAAGGGGAATTTTGAGGAAAATAAAGGGTAAAAATGGGAAAATGGATGAAATGAAGGGGTTTTGAGAGGGATTTTCAAAAGGAAAAAATGGTGGAAAATGGGTCTGAAAACAGTCTTTTCTTTCGGACAGCAGGGCTTTCTTTGAAGGTTTTGAAATGAAGATATCAAAGAGGTGGATATTTTGGCCAAGGTCCACTACAAGGCTTCAAGAACTCACAAATTTTGCATGAAATTTGTTTCTTGAAGACTAATAGACTTGTTTTAGCCATCATCAGCTATGACAAAATTTTATTGACGGCTAACAGTGGCTCCACTTGGGGATGGCAGCTCCTTAGAGGTGCCAGGAACCTTAGATATTTATCTCTAGAATGTAGACCTATGCTTTGCATTTTGACAACCTTCTCTTCTTCGATCATGCTACTTAAAAAGATGATCAATACTTTGTATCAACAAACATACTTCTTTCCCCAAACAACTACCTACACAGCCTACCTTCCCAGCATTTTTTCTTCATAAGGTGCACTTGGACTTGCAAACCTTTTGACATCAACATATTATTCTTTTATTGAAAGTATGAAACTAATCTAAATCTACCCTTATTTATTCCATGAGTTCAGATTAAATAGTTGAACTCAAAAATTCTCTACCTAAGCTACTTGTTAGTGTCCCGTGATTTGGCTGATTGGCAAGCCAAATGACAGTGTAACATCAAACCAATCTTTGGAGCCCAAGGACCTAGCCTTCCTAGACTCAGAGAGGGCTCTCTCTATTTGTGTAAGGGATATCTATGTGTTTTCTTATTGTGTTCTGATTTTAGGCTAGTTATGAAGTAGGTTTTTGGTTTTGGTTTTTTAGGTTGTGAGGGATGAAACTGATCAAAGATATAAGATAGGTAAAAGTATGACAAATCAACTGGGCTATGGGGTCGAAAAGTTCAAGAAATCTATCAGATGGCGATACAAGGCTGTTGAAGGGTCGATTTGATTCGAGGTAGAAAGGATCTTTGGGAAAAATGGAATAAAATGAACATCAAGTTTGGGAACAACAAAGGATTTCAAGCATAACTAGTTTAATAACTGACATAAACATGGTTGGGCAAACCATGAATCATGATAAATGTAACTACAAGCTAATCAATACATAGAAATAAACATTCAAGTCATGCATAGAGATATATAACTCTCTAAATTTGGGAAATGGCTATCATAATTTGGGAAAATACACTTAAGATAGACAAACAACTTAAATCACTATGCCGGAATGCCTAAACATAATACTTCAAGTTATTGGACACTTTGAAAACAAGATTACATAGTTTTAGACAAAGGGAAAGATCAGAACAAGACCTCCTTGGTTCAAAAAATGACAATCTAATCAGTCAAAGAGAAATTTCATGGATGGAGATATGGCTAGCCATGAGTAAGCAGGGTGTATCGTAAATCATACTTAGCATGCATAAAAACATGAATGAAATGAGAAACAATATCCTTAAGTTATTAAAGAGCAATCAAGAATTCTTTAATGTGACTAAGGATGAAGAAAACATGGAAGCTATGAAAAAATAGGAAATTTGAGGTGCCTCCAAGGGCATGTCTCAAATTTGTTCTCTACTAATCTATAGCAAGCAAGAAACATGGATTCATGAATGAAAACTAGAAAACAAAACAAAGAAAGAGACACTATACCATTCTACCAAGTCATGGAATCCAACAACAATCCTCTTTCATCATCCAAGAACATCCAAGAGACTATCCAAGAGCATGAGACAAGTATTTATTCCAAAGCTTATATGACCATATATTGCTTCTATCATCAAGTTCAGCCTTGTTTACAATGGAAGCCTTTGGAATATATAGGCTCAAGTGAGGAAAACCTCTTAGTTCAATTTTCACTCTCATTGGCCTATTAAAAATATCTAATCTTGTCCTTGAGGCTTTGCAAAGCCCAAGGCACAAAATATCTCATAAAATATCTAAAAAATGCTAAAAGAGGGAAATAAATTTACTTTTCATAACTTCTCATGTGCAAAAATAGCTAAATGCACATGAGAAAAAATCAGTTTTTAAAGGTTCATTTTTTTACAAAAATACTCAAAAATTACATCAGCAAAAGGTCCCCTGACTTTCCGAAAACTTTTGGTAGCCTTCCCGATGTCGAAACAAGGCTCATGATAGCTCGTTGGAAATATATGAGTGTCTAATTTCTGGAACAACTTTAATTTTCCCAATCTGATGCCTAGAAGTCCTCCAAAAACAGGCTTGTGTGTAAAACACCAGAAAATAAGCTTTGATGATAGACCGGGCAGAGTGTAGAAAAAGCAGGAATTTTTTGCCATTTACGGGGGGAAAATGATCTTCAAATGTCCTGAAAATTGCTTAGTGTGTGCTCCTGAAATTATGGCATCAAATGATACCATTCTCCTCCTTTGATGATTTCCCAAACTGAAATGGTGAAGCCCATGAGTATTGGCCAAAAACCCAAAAATGCCAAAAAACCAAACTATGTTGAAAATCGTCCAAAATTGGTGAGCATGACCCTCAAGGTTTCTCAGCAACATTTTGCGAAGCAGAGGCCAAAATCTAAAGTCCTGATGTGTCTTTCCTAATTTTCCATTCCAGGTGCTTCCCTTTAGCCTCCTTGAGCTTTTCTTGAGCAGTCTTCAACTTGCGTCGGGCACACTGATTTAACTTTTTGTAATGCCTCGTCATTTTCCTTTGAAGGTATAAATCCATGTTTTCCTTCTCCAATTTCTTCTCCAAGTGGTCATTTACTCTCTCAAGCCTTGCCTCCTTATTGTTCTCTATCTCTTGTTGAAACAATGTAGTGAGAGGAGTAGATTGGAGAAGGGCATTTTCCTCTTCTCTTTGCTTCTCAAGGGCCTTTCTAAGCCCCATGGTTCTAGGCCTCTTTCACCTAGGCTGATCTTCTCCTTCACTTTCATCGAACTCGCCCATGAGTTATTCCAACCTTTCTTGGGCTTTGGAGGCCTCCTTCTTGTACTTGGTCGCCCGTGTCTCATAAATAGCCATATGGACACTCATTTGCCTATTTTGGATTTGCAAAAATTGATTGAAATTTCTAGCTCTATGAAGATCATCCTTCAAAGAATCAATTTGGACTTCTTTATGGATTAAGAGGTTTTCTAGAATCAGGGCCCTCACTATCACTATCATCGCTTTGGATTGGGATGATGTCGAATGCACTCTGTTTTTCATGACTGCCTTCTTCCTTACCCTTCCCTTTGCTTTGGGTGGCTATTCTAGTGCTCTTCCTCCTAGGAAAATCAATGATGGGCTTCTTTGGCAATTTTCCTTTACTTCGGAGGGCCCTTGTCACATTTGGAGTGACAACCCTAGGCACTCTCTTCTTTGTTGTCTGGGGCTTGGCCTTTTTAGGAGAAGAGGGCATGGCCCCTTTACCTTTGTCGCCTTGCTTCTCTTCTTTTTGAGTTTGCTGTTCTTCTTGAAGAGGCTGTTGTTCTTAAGGAGGCTGTTATGTATCATATTTTGGCTACCCTTGCTCATCACTGTCATGCTGCTACTCTGTCTCATTATGCTACCACTATTCATCACTTTCCTATCCTTTTTCATCATCTTCATGCTGCTGCCTTGTCTCACCCTCACTGTGTTGCTTTTCCTCATCCCCTTGTTGCTGTTCATCATCACTGTGATGATGCTGTGTGTCATCATAAGGCTGTTGTTCACCTTCATCATTAGTCGGTTGTTCTCCCTCATCACTGTCATGCTGTTGTTCACCTTCATCACTGTCATGCTATTGTTCAGTGCTTTCTTCCTCCTCCCCTTGTTGTTGTTCATCATGATGCTACCCTTCATCCTCTTCCTCATAATCATGATCATGCTCTTCTCCCTTTTTAGGTTCTTCTACTTGCTCTGTGGTAAAATTAAGTTTTTTAGGAGTGGGTCTACTAGAGGAAGGTGAAGGATGATGAGTAGGAGGTGTAGGGGATGTATGGACTGGAGGGACAGTGGAAAAATCTGGAAGAGTGATGAAAACATCCCAAGAGACCTCCCTCTTTTCAAGCTGATGAAGGATGATGATTTTGATCAGAGAGTGATGGAAGAGAAAGGCTATTTTCTGTGAAGGAGGCTTCTTCTGGATAGTGGAGGCCATTTTCTCAATTCTCTTATGTAAGAAGAAAGGAAGATTTAGCAATCTGGCTCTAGTGAAATGCATGAGCAGTCGAATGTGATATGCATAAATTTGGGAGAATATTCCCTCACAAGTGAAGTACTTCATGATAATCCTCATGAGAGGGGCGTAGCTGGCTAAAAGACATGAGAAAGGGAAAATAGAAGGACATGATTCTCTGTGCTCAGTCTTTAGGAAGGGCTTGTAATCATCTGAGTCTAAATGGCTTTGTTTGAACCATTTCTCACCAATATAGGGGATTTTAGTAGCCTTGGGCATGGATCTTGGGGAGAATTTGAAGTCAATGCCTGCCAACTAGAAATGCTTGTCTCTGAACCTCAAAGTGCAAATATGTGTTAAAGGAGAGAAACTCTTCACCTCTTGCACCCTTTGACAGAAATCTAAACACCCGACCTCATCGAAATTGAACAAGACTGATGGGTGTGCATTCACTTCTTCAGTAGAAATAGATTCGTATCTCTTATACAATCCACTCCTGCTATCCTACCTGGGAGGCATTTTGTCCTGGATGATCTCTGCAAAACCAAACTACCTCAAAAAGGATTTCTTGAAATGTGTTCTAAAAAAAAAATTTCCTTCTCTGTCAATCACTGTTTGATCAAGGTAAATTTGGTTTCAAAAGCTGTGTGAGATGATTTTGTGATATCAGGTCTCTTTTCCTCCCAAAACACTGCCCTTTCTCTTGGTATGCCAATCAACAAAAAAATTTTAAAAACAAGTACACAGTCGACAAAGATACACAGTCAAGTGATTTCTGTGTTTGTGTAAGGTTACATGGCTCTAGGTGTTTTTGATGTGAGCAAAAACAGCCCTGTAGCAATCAAATAGCAAAACTCCTCACAACCAACACACCCTCCTTATACTTCACTGTTTCTCATACTGATTTTGACAAACACCTCCAAATGGAAATGACAACTTTACACACTAAGGTTTGTTTTATGGACAAGGAGGCAGCCCTGAATTTTCTTTTTACCACACGAAGGAAAATTTTTGAAATGAGAAAACACTTAACAATGATCACTATTCTTCGAAAATGGGCCCACTGTTTTCACTTTTCAAACTCTTTTTTTCTTCCTTTAAAACTGCTTCCACCTTTCATCTTGTTTTGACGACAGTTAGGTTTTTGAAACTAATGAATCACTCCTACCAGTATCCCACTGTGATAGACTTTGTCAATAACTTTTAACAAATTACTTTGAAATTCCTACCAAGACCTTCACCCTTTCACCAACATTTAGTCCTTTGAAAAAAAACACAGCATTCAACATCCTTTTAGAAATTTAAAAATACCAAGGAGGCACCTAGAATACCTCGAAACTTCGATGACAAGCCTTGCTTGAGGGTTTGAGTAGCTTTGAAAACTTTTGGAGGCATTTTGATGGCTTGAAATATGCGCGGCACGTTTAGAATGAGAGAGCGCCGTGCAAAACAAGCTATCAGGTCACTTGTTGGGCCGACGTGACCAGTTCCTACAGGCGCGCTGCACGCTACTACAGGCGCGCCGTGTGGTAGTGTAAGCCTTTGGAGAAATCCTGCCTGAGAGTGCCGTGCAACTCTACAGGCACGCCGCGCGGTAAAAAACCCTTGAAAACTCTGCAATCTTGCTTGAAATGCCTCTTCTCCGATCTCGTGAACAACAAAAGGAACGTGGTTTTGCATTTTTAGAAATTCAAAAAGGGTTTGCAATGGTCCTCAACCTCTTTTGAAAATGAACAAGCCAAAGTCCCTTTTGCATTTGATTGGTGAGGGTTTTGTAAGAGAGGTTTGAAAATGCCCTTTTTAAACAAAACTTGAATCCCTTTTCTTTAAAACACAACCTGATACCTTTTTATTCGGAAAAAATGTCATAGTGATAATGACCATTTGTTTTATAAGCCCGACCCCTTTTTGAAATAAAACAACATTTTTAAGAATCAAAACTCTTACTGCTTCTCATTTAAGGAATGAAAAAATGTCCTCCTTTTTGATATCTGCATTGTGGAAGGAAAAACTGCTCTGATCCATGTGAAGGATTGTAGAGATGCCTTTTGAGTGCAACTACCTTTTTGCTAGGGGAAGAAGCTTTAACTGTAATTTCAAAATCCCTTTCCACCTCTTGTATTTGTATGGCTCATCTACTGTTACTCTTGATTAGTTGAAAAAGGTTTTTATGAAAAAGGAAAAGAAGCACCTCTCAATATCATCATCATCCATTTGTTTTTTTCATTTGAAAAGAGGACACCTATAGAAGAAACTTTGTGTTATATGAGGTTTTATTTGACACTTTGAAGGAGGTAGCTTCTCCCTTTTGCAACCTAAACTGGCATTTTTTGCTCCGGATGCTTTGGATATGGTCATGTCCATTGTGAAAACTAAATGAGATGGCAGGTGTTGCTCCGAGTTTCTTCTTTGACTGTGGGTAAAAATAAACAAGGGATGATGCACTAGAGCTGAAAAGTGAATAAGGGAAGCTACCCCTTTGTTCCTTCGTGAAGGAGGTCTGCAAGAAACCTGGGCTTCACTGTCATCTGTCCATCAAGAGGGCACTTCTTCTGAAAACTTCTTCTTTACTCAAAATGTAACAACCAAGCACCTTTGACCTATTTTTATAAGGAAACTGCCTTCATTTGTAACAGTGGCATGCAGGTTTTGCTTTTGAATGTTTGTTCTAGAACCTTGAAACTCATGCCATAATCCTTCTTACATTTTGTGAGCTTGTGTGTTTAGTTGCAATGCATTTATGGGAAAACTAAGCTCAAATCGCCTTCTATCCAGTATGATGAGTAATTTTGAAAGAAATTTCTCTATAAATAGGAAGGATGGCACCCTTTGAAAAGTTGTCATTACTCTTAGTGGTTTCCCTTGTACATGATGGCAGGGGTCAGTTTGGGACCAAGACACTTTGACTCTTTTGACTATCTGCTTTCATAATATTTCTTCAATGATGATGAACCTATTATCTTCACATTGTAACTCAAATAATAGTGAACTTATGCAAATTATTGTTAAAACCGACTGCTTTGCCTCTACCTTTAATCATTATTTTACTTCAGAAAACCTTAGTTACTATCTCACTATAACCTAAGTTTGTCCTTACGGTTACTGAAAATCCTAAAAACAGACTTTGTCCATTTGCCCTCTGCTTATAGATGAAGGAGGTGCTCTTAACCATGTTCTTGTGAGATGAAGGAGGTTCTTCAGTCTTCAAACCCTCTACTTATGGATGAAGGAGGTTTTTTAGTCATGTCATATCATCAGCCCTTTGACAGTATTATTTTTCCTTTCACTGTCCTTTTGGGCTTTGACTGTGATTGCAAGAGCTTAATGAAAAACTCTCTGCTCTGTAGCTGCATCCCAGGCTCAAGATCACATTGAGAAGCAATTTTCTTCTCATGTGGAGCCAAATATTGTCTTCTGGGATGCTGGTATGCCTCTATCCTTGAAAGATCCATTATAACACTGTAAAAACACCTAGAATCAGTTTGACTTATGGTCCATGTATTGTTGAGACTTGAGGGTGTATTAGTGGCGCGACCTAGGGCTGTAACCAACCTTATTTGCAGAATGGGAAGGTCTGTTATGATTGGTCTATAGCAGGTAGAGGTTCTTTGGCTTTAGAGTGTTTTTCCAAGGGAGAAATGCCTAAAGCGCCACTATCTAACTTAGGGGAGACTTTTTGGACAGATTTGGATTGTTTCTTTGGAGCTGATGGGAAAACTAGTATGGATGAGGCTATATAGGACTTGATAATGAGGTTTCATCTCATCATGAGCGGACTGAGAGGTAGGAAGGAAAAAAAAAATTATGGGTGTTTTCCAGCTGGAAAATTTGGCAATTTTTTAGATCAGCTGCTAGAAAACTTGGCTGTTACAACTAGTCATCACCAGCAAATGAAAAATATTGATGACTAACAGTGGGTCCATTTAGGGACGGCAACTCCTTTTCAGGAGGTGTCCAGAATTTCAGATCTTTGGGTTATGGAGACCAGTGCCTTACCCATTGGCGCAAATTTCATTCTTCCTTGATGCTACTTTTGAAAAACATGACAGCATGATTAGCATCACTAATATTTCTACCTACCCCATTATCTTTCCTAACATTTTTTCTTCCTTTGGGTGCATTTTGACTAGAAACCCTTTTGACAATATATATTTTTTATTTTTTGGAAAATGAACCTATATAATTCTACACTTATATCTGCCGGGAGTTCATATTAAACTGATGAACTCCTTCATTACTCTACCCATGGTAGATCAACTGTCAAGGTTAAGCTGTTTGACAAGATTTTGTTCTCTAATCTAAAACACGAAATTGAAAAGATGATCAAATCAGGATTATACAGTCTAATTTGTCATGTATTTGCGGCATGAAAGAAAAGCTGCACACAAATATTATTTTGCATAAAATGGAAACTAGGAAAAACAGGGCTAAGATGCACAATTTGTTTTTCATTCCCGATTCCCTCTTTGGTTTTGTTTTGAGCATGTGGAACCAATATCTTTTCCTAATCTACTCTCTTTGATAAGTCAAGCTTACATAATTTTGACCATATTTTTCACTCACTAACTTATCAACAAATAAATTTAAAACATGTTCAGCTATGATTAGGCTAGATAACTGAACAAGACATTTGAGTACTAGTAGCGGCATTTAGACTTGCGCACTTTCTGAATGACTATTTTTTGGAACATGGGGCCTTTTTCTATTTTTCAACTGCCCTCTTTTCTATTCTTCTATTGTTTTTGACTTTTTTGTTTTATCTATTTTTCAAACAGTGGTATATACAATGATTAAGAATGTTTTAAACTCAGAAATCTTGGAAATGGCGAAACTTAAGCATCTTATCCTCGTAAGGATCTCTTACCATTCTTGGTCCACTCAACTCCTGAAAAGAGAAATTTGGAAAATTCTCTCTTTCCAGCATGACATAAGGATTCATGCATGAATCTCTGAACAAACCCGTATCTTCTCGTTGTACCTCTCTATACCTCTGATTTCCACTCCTTCCTTTACTGTACATCTTCCTTAAGTAATGCATATACTCGTGGTCATTTTTGAAATAAATAATGACATCATCAAGGTATGTTAAAATGTAGAAATTCAGGACCAGAAACATGGCTTTCATGAGCATATTTTTGATATTCGATGGTTTTGCAATTTTGAGTCTGAAAATGGAATTACTTCTAGCATACTGGAAAAAATCTTTCAGCTGTCTACTTTGCAAGGGAATCATTTGGCTATAACCTGAAACATCATCTGGCAAAGGCATATGATTAAAAGCACTTATCATCGATATATCATGGTCTTGGGTAGGAAGGATAAAATTTCTGTTATAGGGATGTGCATTAGTGTTTCTAAAATCAAAACATACCCTATGACCAACTATTTTATCTTTGATTATTACTGAATTGTTCAGATTTTTGTATTTTCTTTTATCGAAGTTGTTTCTTGGAGTAATGGTAGTGACATATTTTTTCTCATTGTTTTCTCTACATGATGTAGTATTCTACATGAGATTGCCAACTCTAGCAGTTCTAAGTCCTTGATGAAATGACAGGATATTAGCTAGTTCAAGTAACTCAGGTATGCTTGGACTGCAGTTATCATGTTTGCTCATAAGAAGTTTATCAGGTACTTTTTATGGATTTTGATCTGTTATGACTATAGTCAAGGTTTCACTTGTAGTGGAAGAGTTATGTGATGGTAAATCTTTGAGGTATGGTAAAAACATTAAGCTTCCGTGCTCCTGAGTTCCGAAAAGGTTTGTGATATGTAAGTCCTCTAATGCCTTTATTCTGAAAAAGTTTCCTGATGTTATTGCTGATGTTTGACTAAGGTTCGAGCAATTCGCTTGATAGTACATAATGGTTTGTGCTTCTTTCTCTATTCCTATTTCAGAAGGAACATACTTACTTTCCTCAAGACATAATTGTTCATGATCATGGTAGTTTTGAGTGTCTAGTTCATCATAGAGAACTAGGGGCAGTTGATGTGGTGGGTCTAAGTTTGTTTCAACTTATTCTGACTGTTCTTCAATGTCCTCATCAGTGTGGAGAATAAAAGAGTTCAGGTCAGAATGCAAGGAATACATTGGGATGTTATCTGACCTTTCTTGGCTACTGATCATGTATTTCATGTGTGACTCTAGATAGAGTATTCTTGTTTGGTCAAACACATGAATAGTGGCATAGGACATATCAAGTTGAATATTTCCTTGGAGCTTGGCTCCCCAAGATCTGGATAGAAACATTCCGTACTTGGGAGGTATGTCTACTACAACTATGTCCATGATTAGATGTTTTGCAGGTATCCGGGCCAAGCTGAAGCAAAGGTCTTTGATCAAACCTAGGCATTTGACTCTACTAGAATCAAATGAATATAAGTCTTTGTATGGTCTTGTGATTTCTAGGCCTAATCTTTCCATTACAACCTTCGGCATAATATTATACGAGGCGCCAGAGTCTAGCATGGCATTGTGAAGGATTTGGTCATGGATATTCAGACTGATGTAAAATGGAAGAGTGGTTCCCTCTTGAAATTTCCCTTCTATTTTTGGACCAAACAACACTTCCAGAGTGTCATCAGCTAGATTAAGGGTGTTCGCATTATTCCCTAGATTCAGGACCTTTAACACTTGGGATTTATAATATCCTTGGGAAATGAGCTCGGTAAGAGGCATGGTGATCTTTATTTTGACGATTTCACCCTCAAAACTAAAAGGTAGCTGCAGTTTAGAGATGTTTGTTTCAACTTTTTCAGCCATGACCTTCTCTATGTTCTAAGTTTGTTGGCTCTGTTTCAGGATTTTGTTTGCCACAGGCACCTCGGGAATCTTTGTGGAAGTACTAGGAGCATATGAGTCATGACTAGTTTGGGTAACTCTATTTTTGTTTTGGTAATTTTTCCTAACCATAATTTTGTTGTTGTTCACTGCTTTCTTAAGGATGGTATCAGGGGTTTTAGCAGTGTCTGAGCTACCTTTCTTGGATTTGTCTTGATTTTTTCTGCTTCTAAGGTCATATTGCCTGTGAGCTTCTATTATGGCATTCTGAAAATCTAAGGCAGGATCCTCGGGATCTTCATAGTTGGTTTCATTCTGATTTGGAGAGAAGAATTCTTGTTCTTCTTCCGTGAGGTACACCTCACTCTCATTATCAGATCCTATGAGGTTCAAATGATTTTCATCAATGGCTTATGTATCCCTATCATCTTCTTCCACATAATTTTCATTAAATGGTGGCCTAATTTTTTGGTCATTTTCCCTTGGTTTGTTTTGAGGTTGTTCCCTCCTAAAATTTTGGTTCTGGTTTCTGTTTGGAGGGTTTGGCTGGTTATCCCTAAGAGGGGTCTTTTCACTTATCTTTTCCCACATTTTGTCCATGGATCTAACTAAATCATCTATTCTAGGATCTAGGAAAGGGGATGAAGTGGAGACCTCCTATCGGTAGGTGAATTTTCTTTCTGATCTAGTCTTAGCTCTTTTTTCTGCTAAGTTGGCTTCTGCCCTTATGGCTACTTTTTTCATTTCCTCTAAGGTAAGGGGGTCCTTGTCTCTTAGCTGATAATTCATGTCTGGGTCAAAACCCTCGGGGAACTTTGCCAAGGCTGAACCAAGAAGGGGTTTGAAGTGAGGTGGGAGGGAGTTATACACATTGTTGAATCTAGTGCAGTATCCCTGGACACTTTCCCCATTTTCCCGTTTTAGATTGTTATATTTTGACAGGATTTGAATGGGGTTATTTCGGATTTCCCACTTGTTTATGAAGACTTGGTATAGTTTTGGGAGGTTGTGGATGCTATTTGGAGTTAAGCTTTTAATCCATTTTCTGGGTTCTTCTCCCAAGCTTTGGGCAAACATTCTCATTCTGATGGTCTCGTCTTCTATTTCCATGTATTTAAAGGCATCGCTAATCCTATCTACATGTTGTTGAGCTGTGGTAGTCTCATCTCTAGTAAAGTGTGGGATTTTGGCTTGATAGTCATTTTGTAAGGGAGCCAAAGGTTGTGGCAGCACCAAGGGTGCGTACTAGGCTGCCATGATGGGAGCTAATGGGTGATGTACAAAATGAGGGCTTGTGGGATGAGCTGAGGTGGTTTGAACAGTAGTGGTTTGGATAGGTGTGGTGGATGTATTTGGAATAGTGACCTGATTTTGAGCAGATCTGGGATGGTATGAGCCAAAGTGATGGAGAAGATGAAAGTCAGGAGGGGTGGCAGGTGAGGCTTCTCTACTAGGACTTTGTGGCAGATCTAGGGACTCAAGATCGTCAAAATCTATCTTACTTTGTGACTTGCTTCTAAAAATGGTTTTTTCTGATTTCTAGTCAAAGGGAGAATCCTGCAAAGCAGTGAGATGTTCAGGTACTGATCTTGCTTTACGGATGGACCTATCGGTAGCTAGACTATCAGTTTCGGAAGCTTGCCACAAAATCTTCTCTGGGTCATCTACTATGATAGGGGGATTTGAGTCTGGATGAGCTCTGGTGTTGATTCTTCGTGAAGCCAGATTTTGGGTCTAGAGTTTAGAGAGGATGATATTTGTGAATGTTTTGGATGGATGGCCTCTCTAAGGTTTTCCTAATGTGAAGGATGGTCAAAACTAAAAGGATGGAATGGTGGAGTCGCCAGGTGGATTTCTTATGAGAACTATGGTCCACCACCAACACTATCAAAGATGCTTGGGAAAACGTTTTATAGAAAATTTAAGATGGAAACTTGCAAAGAAGAGTGATTCACTTGGTTTCAACAGTTTGCTAGGCTGTATGGACAAGCTAATGGTTCTCTTAGCAAGAAGGCTTCTGCTTATCTCCTATGTTCAGGTGAGGTTTTCTAAATCGCTAAGTTATACTTAGTTTGTCACTGATTAAAGAGTTTCCACCCTAAGTTTGAGTTTTTGGAAGGATGAGTTAGCAGAAAGGTATGGTTTATGAATTTTTTGGTCTTTTATGGAGTTTTTTTGGGCCTACTGGAGGCTAGTGGAGTCTCCAGGTGGAACTTGGTTGTTTTTGTAAATATGTAGCTATGGTCCACCACCAGTAACTAGGGAAAAGCCAATCTGGAAATTTTTTGGGGTTTTTTTGAGTTTTTATGTGCAGTATATGGTTTATTAAAGTATTTTAAACCTGTTTCAACACTTTGATAGGGTGGTGAGAACAAAAAGAGTTTACTCTAAATGGTTTTATGAACTGCTGGCCTGTGAGGTTTGGAAGAGTTTCCTACAGCTGAATCATCATTTTGCTAAGATGGTGAAAGAGCTAGATTCAACTCTTCTAAGTTTGACTGAGATTTTGAGAGCTCCTAAGGGATACCTAGGATGTTTTGACTCAAGGTCCCACCGTGATCGCCATTATGTTAGGAGGCGGTGGGATAAGTCAATCAGATAGTATTTTCAAAGGTCTCTAAAGATTTAGGGAAACCAAGTTTGTTTATTACTTAGAGTCCCACCGTGATCGCCATTATGTTAGTGTCTCGTGATTTGGCTGATTGGTAAGCCAAATGACAGTGTAACATCAAACCAATCTTTGGAGCCCAAGGAACTAGCCTTCCTGGACTCAGAGAGGGCTCTCTCTATTTGTGTAAGGGATATCTGTGTGTTTGCTTATTGTGTTATGATTTTAGTCTAGTTATGAAGTAGGTTTTTGGTTTTGGTTTTTTAGGTTGTGAGGGATGAAACTGATCAAAGATATAAGATAGGTAAAAGGATGTCAGATCAACTGGGCTATGGGGTCAAAAAGGTCAAGAAAGCTATCAGATGGTGATACAAGGTTGTTGAAGGGCTGATTTGATTTGAGGTAGAAAGGATATTTGGGCAAAATGGAATAAAATGAACATCAAGTTTGGGAACAACAAAGGATTTCAAGCATAACTAGTTTAATAGATGACATAAACATGGTAGGGAAAACCATTAATCATGAGAAATGTAACTACAAGATAATAAATACAGAGAAATAAACATTCAAGTCATGCATAGAGATATATAACTCTTTAACTTTGGGAAATGACTATCAGACTTTGGGGAAATACACTTAAGATACAAAAGCAACTTAAATCACTATGCTGGAATGCCTAAACACAGTACTTCAAGTTATTGGGCACTTTGAAAACAAGATTGCATAGTTTTAGACAAAGGGCAAGATCAGAACAAGACCTCCTTGGTTCAACAAATGACAATCTAATCAGTCAAAGAGAAATTTCATGGATGGAGCTATGGCTAGCCATGAGTAAGAAGGGCATACCGTAAATCATACTTAGCATGCATAAAAACATGAATGAAATGAGCAACAATATCCTTAAGTTATTAAAGAGCAATCAAGAATTCTTTAATGTTACTAAGGATGAAGAAAACATGGAAGCTATGAAGAAATAGGAAATTTGAGGTGCCTCCAAGGGCATGTCTCAAATTTGTTCTCTACTGATCTATAGCAAGCAAGAAACATGGATTAATGAATGAAAACTAGAAAACAAAACAAAGAAAGAGACACTATACCATTCTACCAAGTCATGGAATCCAACAATAATCCTCTTTCATCATCCAAGAACATCCAAGAGACTATCCAAGAGCATGAGACAAGTATTTATTCCAAAGCTTATATGACCATATATTGCTTCTATCATCAATTTCAGCCTTGTTTACAATGAAAGCCTTTGGAATATATAGGCTCAAGTGAGGAAAACCTCTTAGTTCAATTTCCACTCTCATTGGCCTATTAAAAATATCTAATCTTGTCCTTGAGGCTTTGCAAAGCCCAAGGCACAAAATATCTCATAAAATATCTAAAAAATGCTAAAAGAGGGAAATAAATTGACTTTTCATAACTTCTCATGTCCAAAAATAGCTAAACGCACATGAGGAAAAAGCAGTTTTTAAAGGTTTAATTTTTTACAAAAATACTAAAAAATTACATGAGCAAAAGGTCCCCTGACTTGCCGGCAACTTTTGGCAGTCTTCCCGATGTCAAAATGAGGCCCATGATAGCTCGTTGGAAAGCTCCGAGTGTCTAATTTCTGGAGGAACTTGAATTTTCCCAATATGATGCCTATAAGTCCTCCAGAAACAGGCATGTGTGTAAAAAACCAGAAAATAAGTTTTGTTGATAGACAGGGTAGAGTGTAGAAAAAGTGGGCATGTTTCGCCATTTCGGGGGAGCAACTGATCTTCAAATGTCCTGAAAATTGCTGAGTGTGTGCTCCTGAAACTATGGCATCCAATGATACCATTCTCCTCCTTTTATTATTTCCCAAACGGAAATGGTGAAGCCCATGAGTTTTGGCCAAAAACCCAAAAATGCCAAAAAACCAAACTATGTCGAAAATCGCCCAAAATGGGTGAGCATGACCCTCAAGGGTTCTTAGCAACATGTTGCAAAGAAGAGGCCAAAATATGAAGTCCTGATGTGTCTTTCCTCACTTTCCGTGCCGAGCGCTTCCCTTTAGCCTCCTTGAGCTTTTCTTGAGCAGTCTTCAACTTGCACCGGGCAAACTGATTTAACTTTTTGTAATGCCTCGTCATTTTCCTTTGAAGGTCTAAATCCCTATTTGCCTTCCCCAATTTCTTCTCCAAGTGGTTGTTTACTCTCTCAAGCTATGCCTCCTTATTTTTCTTTATCTCTTGTTCAAACAATGAAGTGAGAGGAGTAGATTGGAGAAGGGCATTTTCCTCTTCTCTTTGCTTCTCAAGGGCCTTTCTAAGCCCCATGGTTCTAGGCCTCTTTCGCCTAGGCTGATCTTATCCTTAACTTTCATCGAACTCTCCCATGAGTTCTTCTAACCTTGCTTGGGCTTTGGAGGCATCCTTCTTGTACTTGGTCGCCCGTGTCTTATAAACAACCATATGGACACTCATTTTCCTATTTTGGATTTGCAAAAATTGATTGAAATTTCTAGATCTATGAAGATCATCCTTCAAAGCATCAATTTGGCCTTCTCTATGGATTAAGAGGTTTTCTAGAATCCGGGAATCATTATCACTATCATCACTTTGGATTGGGATGATTTCGAATGCACTCTCTTGTTCATGACTGCCTTCTTCCTTACCATTCCCTTTGCTTTGGGTGGCTATTCTAGTGCTCTTCCTCCTAGGAAAATCAATGATCGGCTTATTTGGCAATTTTCCTTTACTTCGGAGGGCCCTTGTCACATTTGGTGTGACAACCCTAGGCACTCTCTTCTTTGCTGTTTGGGGCTTGGCCTTTTTAGGAGAAGAGGGCATGGCCCCTTTACCTTTTTCACCTTGCTTCTATTCTTTTTGAGTTTGTTGTTCTTCTTGAAGAGGTTGTTTTTCATGAGGAGACTGCTGTGTATCATATTTTGGCTACCCTTGTTCATCACTGTCATGTTGTTGCTCTGTCTCATCAGGCTGCCCATATTCATCACTTTCCTGTCCTTGTTCATCATCTTCATGCTGCTGCCCTGTCTCACCCTCACTGTGTTGCTTTTCCTCATCCCCTTGCTACTGTTCATCATCACTGTGATGCTGTTGTGTGTCATCATAAGGCTGTTGTTCACCTTCATCATGAGTCTATTGTTCGCCCTCATCACTATCATGCTACTGTTCACCTTCATCACTATCATGCTGCTGTTCAACACATTCTTCCTCCTCCCCTTGCTGTTGTTCATCATGCTGCTACCCTTCATCCTCTTCCTCATCATCATGATCATGCTCTTCTCCCTCTTCAGGTTCTTCTGCTTGCTCTATGGTAAAATTGAGATTTTTAGGAGTGGGTCTACTAGAGGAAGGTGAAGGATAATTAGTAGGAGGTGTAGGGGATGTATGGACTGGAGGGATAGTGGAAAAATCTGAATGAGTGATGAAAACATCCCAAGAGACCTCCCTCTTTTCAAGCTGATGAAGGATGATGATTTTGATGAGAGAGTGATGGAAAAGACGGGCTATTTGCTATGAAGGAGGCTTCTTCTAGATAGTGGAGGCCATTTTCTCAATGCTCTTGTGTAAGAAGAAAGGAAGATTTAGCAATCTAGCTCTAGTGAAATGCATGAGCAGTCGAATGTGATATGCATAAATTCGGGATAATCTTCCCTCACAAGTGAAGTACTTCATGATAATATTCATGAGAGGGGCGTAGCTGGCTAAAAGATATGAGAAAGGGAAAATAGAAGGACATGATTCTCTGTGCTCAGACTTTAGGAAGGGCTTGTAATCATCTGAGTCTAAATGGCTTTGTTTGAACCATTTCTCACCAATATAGGGGATTTTAGTAACCTTGGAGATGGATCTTGGGGAGAATTTGAAGTCAAGGCCTTCCAACTGGAAATGCTTGTCTCTGAACCTCAAAGTGCAAAGATGTGTTAAAGGAGAGAAACTCTTCACATCTTGCACCCTTTGACAGAAATCTAAACACCCGACCTCATGGAAATTGAACAATACTGATGGGTGTACATTCACTTCTTCAGTAGAAATAGGTTCATATATCTTATGCAATCCACTCCTACTATCCTACCTGGGAGGCATTTTGTCCTGGATGATCTCTGCAAAACCAAACTGCCTCAAAAAGCATTTCTTGAAATGTGTTCTAAAAAAAAACTCTGCCTTCTTTGTCAATCAGTGTTTGATCAAGGTAAATTTGGTTTCAAAAGCTGTGTCAGATGCTTCTGTGATATTAGGTCTCTTTTCCTCCCAAAAAACTGCCCTTTCTCTTGGTATGCCAATCAACAAACAATTTTTAAAAAAAAGTAAACAGTCAACAAAGATACACAGTCAAGTGATTTCTGTGTTTGTGTAAGGTTACATGGCTCTAGGTGTTTTTGATGTGAGCAAAAACAGCCCTGTAGCAGTCAAACAACAAAACTCCTCACAACCAACACACCCTCCTTATATTTCACTGTTTCTCATATCGATTTTGACAAACACCTCCAAATGGCAATGACAACTTTACACACTAAGGTTTGTTTTATGGACAAGGAGGCAACCCTGACTTTGCTTTTTACCACACCAAGGAAACATTTTGAAATGAGAAAACACTTAACAATGATCACTGTTCTTCGAAAATAGGCCCACTGTTTTCACTTTTCAAACTCTGTTTTTCTTCCTTTAAAACTGCTTCCACCTTTCAACTTGTTTTGAGAACAGTTTGTTAAGTTTTTGAAACTAATGAATAACTCCTACCAGTCTCCCACTGTGACAGACTTTGTCAATAACTTTTAACAAATTACTTTGAAATTCCTACCAAGACCTTCACCCTTTCACCAACATTTAGTCCTTTGAAAAACACAGCATTCAACGTCTTTTTAGAAATTTAAAAATACCAAGCAGGCACCTATAATACATCGAAACTTCGATGCAAGCCTTGCTTGAGGGTTTGAGCAGCTTTGAAAACTTTTGGAGGTGTTTTGATGGCTTGAATTATGCGTGTCATGTTTAGAATGAGAGAGCGGCATGAAAAACAAGCTCTCAGGTCACTTGTTGGGCCGACGTGACCAGCGCCTACAGGCGCGCCGTGCGGTAGTGTAAGCCTTTGGAGAAATATTTCCTGAGCGCGCCACACAACTCTATAGGCGCGCTGCGCGGTCAAAAACCCTTGAAAACTTTGCAATCTTGCTCGAAATGAC
Organism: Pinus albicaulis; assembly: GCA_034641835.2. NCBI lineage: Eukaryota > Viridiplantae > Streptophyta > Pinopsida > Pinales > Pinaceae > Pinus > Pinus albicaulis. Next base: position 86,452 of record JAXQQM020070159.1, on the reverse strand, counting down.
TCTTCTCCAGTCTCATGAATAGCAAAAGGAACATGGTTTTGTGTTTTGAGAAATTCAAAAAGGGTTTGCAATGGTCCTCAACCTCTTTTGAAAACGAACAAGCCAAAGTCCCTTTCGCATTTGATTGGTGAGGGTTTTGTAAGAGAGGTTTGAAAATGCCCTTTTTAAACAAAACTTGAATCCCTTTTCTTTAAAACACAACCTGATACCTTTTTATTCATAAAAAATGTCATAGTGATAATGACCATTTGTTTTATAAGCCTGACCCCTTTTTGAAATAAAACAACCTTTTTAAGAATCAAAATTCTTACTGTTTCTCATTTAAGGAATGAAAAAAAGTCCTCCTTTTTGATATCTACACCGTGGAAGGCAAAACTACTCTGAGCCATGTGAAGGATTGTAGAGATGCCTTTTGAGTGCAACTACCTTTTTTCTAGGGGAAGAAGCTTTAACTGTAATTTAAAAATCCCTTTCCACCTCTTGTCTTTGTATGGCTCATCTGTTGTTACTCTTGATCAGTTGAAAAAGGTTTTTATGAAAAAGGAAAAGAAGCACCTCTGAATGTCATCATCATCCATTTCTTTTTGTCATTTGAAAAGAGGACACCTATAGAAGAAACTTTGTGTTATATGAGGTTTTCTTTGACACTTTGAAGGAGGTAGCTTCTCCCTTTTGCAACCTAAACTGACTTTTTTGCTCCGGATGCTTTGGATATGGTCATGTCCATTATGAAAACTAAATGAGATGGTAGGTGTTGCTCTGAGTTTCTTCTTTGACTGTGGGTAAAAATAAACAAGGGATGATGCACTAGAGCTGAAAAGTGAATAAGGGAAGCTGCCCCTTTGTTATTCTGTGAAGGAGGTCTGCAAGAAACCCGGGCTTCACTGTCATCTGTCCGTCAAGAGGGCACTTCTTCTGAAAACTTCTTCTTTACTCAAAATGTACCAGCCAAGCACCTTTGACCTATATTTATAAGGAAAATGCCTTCATTTGTAACAATGGCATGCAGGTATTTATTTTGAATGTTTGTTCCAAAACCTTGAAAATCATGCCATAATCCTTCTTACATTTTGTGAGCTTGTGTGTTTAGTTGCAATGCATTTATGGGAAAAATAAGCTCAAATCACCTTCTGTCCAGTATGATGAGTAATTTTGAAATAAAATTCTCTATAAATAGGAAGGATGGAACCGTTTGAAAAGTTGTCATCACTCTTAGTGGTTTCCCTTGTACATGATGGCAGGGGTCAGTTTGGGACCAAGACACTTTGACTCTTTTGACTATCTGCTTTCATAATCTTTCTTCAATGATGATGAACCTGTTAGCTTCACATTGTAACTCAAATAATAGTGAACTTATGAAAATTATTTTTAAAACCCACTGCTTTGCCTCTGCCTTTAATCATCATTTTACTTCAGAAAACCTTAGTTGTTGTCTCACTGTAACCTACGTTTGTGCTTATAGTTAGTGAAAAGCTTAAAAATAGACTTTTTCCATTTTCCCTCTGCTTATAGATGAAGGAGGCTCTCTTAACCATCTGCTTGTGAAATGAAGGAGGTTCTTTAGTCTTCAAACCCTCTACTTATGGATGAAGGAGGTTTTTCAGTCATGTCATATCATCATCCCTTTGACAGTATTATTTTTCCTTTCACTGTCCTTTCAGGCTTTGACTGTGATTGCAAGAGCTTAATGAAAAACTCTTTTCTCTGTAGTTGCATCCTAGGCTCAAGATCACATTGAGAAGCAACTGTCTTCTCATGTGGAGCCAAATATTGTATTCTGGGATGCTGGTATGCCTTTGTCCTTAAAAGATCCATTATAACACTGTAAAAACACCTAGAATCAGTTTGACTTATGGTCCATATATTGCTGAGACTTGAGGGTGTATTAGTGGCACGACCTAGGGCTGTAACCAACCTTATTTTCAGAATGGGAAGGTCTGTTATGACTGCTCTATAGCAGGGAGAGGTTCTTTGGCTTTAGAGTGGTTTTCCATGGGAGAAATGCCTAAAGCGCCACTACCTAACATAGGGGAGACTTTTTGGATAGATTTGGATTGTTTCTTTGGAGCTGATGGGAAAACTAGTATGGATGAGGCTATATATGAGTTGATAATGAGGTTTCATATCATCATGAGTGGACTGAAAGGTAGGAAGGCAAAAGAAGTTTATGGGTGTTTTCCAGCTGGCAAATTTGACATTTTTTTAGATCAACTGCTAGAAAACTTGGCTGTTACAACTAGTCATCACCAGCAAGTGAAAAATACTGATGACTAACACTACTATCTATCAGGATTAAGCTATCTGACAGATTTTATTCTCTATATTCTATAAAAAAAAATCAAAACAGAGCCAAACCAGGATTACGCTGTCTGATTTTCTGTTGATACTATGGCATAAAAACAAGCTACATATAGACCGAAATTTACAGAAATTCAAAACATAATTGTGAAGGCTTAACATATGAAAATTAAGATCATTCTTCCTTCTTCTTATCACTCAAATTTTTATTTGATAAGAGCCATTCTTCATCGAACTTACAGGTTTAGGATTTAATCTTGTTTGAACCTCTATTTTTCTATCCTAATCTAGTCTACTGATAAACCAAGATTAAACAATTTGGAAAATCTAATTCACTAACCTATCAACAGGAAATTGAAATCTATCTAGTCATGATTAGGCTATAGGACTAAATAACAGTGCTCTTTTTTGGTAGTGGCATTTAGGCTTGCACACTTTCAGACTCTCTTTCTTTTTTGGTATAGGGTTGTACCTTTCTTCCTTTATTTCTGCCCTCTTTTTCTCTTTTTTTATTGTTTTTGTATTTTTTTTCTTTTTTTTTCAAATTCAAAAGTAGCATTATATACAATGAACAAAAAGATTTGAAACTAAAATATCAGTTAACAGAAATAATGTTTGATAATCCTGCCATTGACAGGGCCTCCAAAATATTCAACTCCATCCAATTCTTGCAGAAAGAATGCATTGTTTCCAATAACAGATTGAATAAGATAAGGGCCTTGCCATAAATTATCAAATTTTCCATGTTTTCCCTTCTCTTCTCTCCTTGAATCTTATTTCAATACTTTGTCACCAATTTTAAAGTCACTTTCCTTGGTTATTTTGTCAAACAACTTCTTGATGTTTTCTTGTAGTTATTGTGCTCTGATGTATACCTCCTCTTTGGTTTGTTGTAGATGTATAGTTTGGTTTATCCTTCTTGTCATATCATCATCTTCAAACTGTACTTCTTGGATCAGCTTCATGACTGGCACTCCTAGACTGGTTGGAAATATTGCATCTATTCCATAAACTAGCTAGTAGGGAGACATTCCAATTGATTTTTTAATTGTTAGTCTATCTACCCATAATGCATGTAATAGCTTACTGTGCAAATTCTTGTTATCTTCCAGCAACTTCTTGATTATGTTCACCAAAATTTTATTGAGGATTCTGCCAACCCATTAACTTGAGGGTAATAAGTTGTAGAATGACCCAATATAATCTGATATTTATGACATAATTCCACCATATTTTTAGACCAAAATGCAGTGGCATTTTCAGTTATGATCTTTCTAGGACAGCCAAATATGGACAGTATATGGTTTTCAAGGAATGAAATGATAACTGAGTCTATGGCATTCCTAGAAGGGATGGCTTCTATCCATTTCGTAAAATAGTCTGTTGCTGTGAGAATCCATTTATGTTGGGCAGCAGGATGGATTTCCCCAATGAAGTCTAGACCCCACTGCTGAAAAGGAGCTTCAACAGTGATTGGTTGTAAAGGTAAGGAAACTAGCTTTCTTTTGCCTTCAAAGATTTGGCATTTGTGACAGGAAATAATCATTTTGTGGATATCTTGAAAGACGGTGGCTAGTAGTAACCAGCTCTAAGGATTTCGTTAGCAGTTGACTTCCAGTAGAGCGGCCTCCACATTCTCCTTCATGAAACTCGTGTTTGATCTTATCTACATTATTCTTAGGCAAACATTTAAGCAATAATCCACTAGAATTTTTTCAATATAAACATTTATTCAAAATGTAGTAATTTACAGCCTTCAACTTTAAGAATCTTGCCTTTGTTTTAGACAAACTAGGAGAGTTATTAAGATTGAGCAAAACATACAAAATATCAACATACCAAGATGAATTCAGAAAATGATCTTCAATACTTGGAGTTGTAAACTCCTCCTGTTCATCTAATGCATTAAACATGTTTATATCAAGAGCTTGAAAGTTGGATTCAGCCATGATTTTTTCTAGCTCTTGACCTTTTATGAGTTTAGTGGGCTTGATTTCTATGTCATATTCTAAAATTACAGCAATCCACTTTCCTCTTTTTCCATTTGGATCTTGGGTAAATATGTCTTTTACAACTGAATGTGGCACAAATGCTATAATGTGGGAATGTAAAATGTAAACTCTGAAGTCTCTTAAGGCTTTCACCAAGGAAAAGGCTTGTTTTTCCATTATATTGTACTTTAGAGGTGCATATCTTAATGCCTTACTAAAAAATACAATTGGCTACTCTTGTCCCTTCCAGTTTTTCTGTAATAGGACAACAACTACTGTGTGTTTTGATGCAAATGAAAATATGAAGAAATCTTTTGTAAAATCAAGACTGATAAGAACTGGTGTTTTGGTAAGTTCTTGTTTTACCAGCTCAAATGATTTATTTGCTTCTAAGGTCCATTTAACTCATTTTTCTCTTTTAAGAATGTTTGTTATGTTTCTAAGGATTTCAGCTAGATTGGGTATGAACCTTCTCAAGAAATTAATCTTTCCAATGAAAGATTGAAGTTCCTTGATGTTTCTAGGATGGTTGATTTGAAATATACCATCGATCCTCTTTGGGTCTATCCTTATTCCTTCTTCAGATATGATATGTCCAAGAAGTTTACCTTCTTGGATACCGAGCAACGTTTTCTTTGGATTTAAGGACAACCCATATTTTCTGCATTTCTCAAAGACTTTTCTCAAGTGTATTAGGTTTTCTTCATCTGTTTTAGAATAAACAATGATATCATCAAGGTAAATCACAATGAAGTAACTTATTTCTTCTGAGAATGATATATCCATGGCTCTCTGAAATGTGGCAACAACATTCATTAAACCAAAGGGCATTTTCAAATACATGAAAGTACCCCAAGGAGTATTAAAGGTTGTTTTAAGTTGATCATCAGGATGTACCAACATCTGATTGTAACCTAAGAATCCATCTAGCAAAGAAATTCTTCTAGAAACAACTAACATTTGTAAGATATGATCCATTTTGGGCAAGGGGTAGTTGTCCTTTAATGAGGCTTTGTTTAATTTTCTAAAGTCAATGAAAATCCTTATCTCTCTTGTTTTCTTCCTAACAGATACAAGATTAGATACCCAGTCTAAATATCTTACTAGGACTATGATTCCAGCATCATACATTTTCCTAATTTCTTTCTCCACCAGAGGTAATTGAACAGGGTTGATTTTGTGCAATTTTTGTCTAAAAGGTTTTTGGTTTTCTTTGAGGGGTATCTTATGCTGGATTATCTCTGTATCATATGATTTTAGATCTTCATAGCTCCATGCAAAAACATCAGAAAACTCTCTAAATAGCTCAATGTATTTCAGTTTAATGTGAGTTGGTAGTGTCTTGGATAATTTTATCATTTTGGGCTTTTCCTCACTGCCTATGTTGCATTCTTCCACTTCAGCTTCAATATGCTCCAATTTTGGCCTTTTGGATACATCATTCAAGTCAAACAATTCTTCTAATGGGACTAGTCCTTTTGGCAAGCTTTGATTTTTAGATTGCATCACTTCTAAGTCTTCTTTTTCTAAATCTGTGTTATTCTCTATTGTATGTTTGGGTCTGTTAGTTAATAGATTTATTTCAGCAAACTCAGGAGACTTCTCTTCTTCAAAAAGTGGGTTTTCTTCAGTAGGATAGTCTTGTTCATACTCTGAATCTGATTTTGGTATTTCAAATTCATTTTTGGACTGTAGGAAGTCTTCTATTTGTTTATCTCCATTAAAAACTTGCCAGTATTTTTCATTATCGGGGACAACTGGTCTATATTTGACTTGGATGGTGTATTTCTTTCTTTCATAAGTTCTTAGACAAGTACTAGCAGCAAAGGCTAATCCATTGGCAATAATGTTTTGGTTCCTTGGGACAAAGGTAAGTTGGAATTCAGCAAATGTTTTTAACAAATCCATGGAATCATCTCTATAGGCTCTAAGTCTGGGATGTTTAGTAGTGTATTCCCCTTTTACTTACCTAATTATCAACTATGAATCCCCATGAACTTTTATCCTCTTGGCCCCTAATTTTTTCAATAAATGCAGGCCTAAAAGGAGGGCTTCATACTTTGCTATGTTATTTGTGCATTCGAAGTTTAATCTATAAGAATGACCCTCATCATGATTGTTTTCAGTGTTGTGTACCCATATGTCTACTCCTGCACCAGTTTTAGAGAAAGACCCATCAAAACTCATACTCCAAAGAGGACTGTTTTTATATTTTTCATTCATTTCGTTGTTTTCCTCTCTTTTTTGTTTGCCTAGTTTGTGAGTGTGTTGTTTCTATAGGACTGCACTGTGTTTGTCTTTATTTTTTTCCTCTAGATTTTCATTGTTTTGAGGCTTTATTCTTTGATTTTATTGATTGGTACTATGTTCATGATTGTTTTGATGCTCAATACATGTGATCTGTTTGGTATGATTTTCTGAATTTGAAAACTATTTTTTAGTTTTCTCCTTATTTTACTCTTCATCTATGGCTGCCACTATGTTTGGGGATGGAGTGGCCACTATATTGGTTGATGTTTCATTGATTAATCCTTGCTCATTCGAAATATCGTCATTATAAATAATGAATGAGTCAAAGTTAGTATGTATAGAATAGAGATGGGATTTTTCTGATCTTTCTTGACTACTCACCATATATTTCATGTGTGTTTCCCTATAGAGTCTTCTAGGTTGACAGAAGACAGGGATGGTGGCATAAGTCATATCCATCTGCATAGTACCTTGCAAATTAGCACCCCATGATCTTGAAAGAAGCATGCCATATTTGGGGGGTATATCAGCCACTACAATGTCCACCACTAGGCTTTTGGCTGGGATTTGAGATAAGTTAACATAGAGATCTTTTATTAAGCCTAGGCATTTCACTCTACTTGAATCAAAGGAATATAAATCTTTGTATGGTCTAGTCACCTCTAAGCCTAACCTTTCCATTATTACCTTGGACATGAGATTATGTGATGCTCCTGAATCAAGCATGGGATTGTGCAACATCTTATCATGGATATTCAAATTGATGTTGAATGGAGGGGTAGTTCCTTCTTGAAATTTTCCTTCAATCTTTGGTCCAAATAGGAGCTCTGGTTTATCATCACTTAAGTTAACATTGTCATGAACATCTTCTATGTTCAAGGATTTCAAAACTTGACATCTATATACATTTTGAGTGACTAATTTAGTGAGAGGGATAGAGATTTTTATTTTAGCAATTTCACTCTCTAGGCTAAAGGGAATCTAGTTTTTTGAAATGTTTGATTCAGCTTTGTTAGTCGCTCCTTTATCAACAAAATAAGCTTGCTGAATTCTACTATTTACAGCAATCAAAATGGTTTTTTCAGGGGAATTAGTTGAAATTCTAGTGCTACTAGGGTCACCACTCTATTTTTCACTGATTTGGGTGTTTTTTCCCTTGTTTCAATCAGAACTTTTAGCCACTATTTTATGATTTTCTGTTGTATTTTTGGAAGTATTTACAGGGATTTTTTTGGCAGAATTATCAGAGGTTTTCTTATTGGGAGTCTCTTGGTTCTTTTTACTTATTATGTCATATGGTTTGGGAGCTCCTATGATGGCATTTACAAAGTCTGCTTCATAGTATTCAGCTTCTATTCTTTTATCATCATAGGGTGTATATAGACCTTGTCTAATTTCATGGAGGAAATCAGAATCCTCATTGCTTACTCCAAACATGTTTATGTTATCATCCTCTGTTTTTTCATTTGTTTCTCCATCCTCATTAACATAATTTTCTTGAAAAGGAGGTCTGATATTTTGATCATCATCTCTTTGTCTGTTCTAAGGTTGATTTCTCCTAAAGTTCTGATTTTGATTCTGGGATTGGTTTCTATTTTGAGGAGCGGTTTGGTTTTCTATAGGAGGGGTTATTTCATTTAAATTGATCTTTTCCAGCATTCTTTCCATTACCTTCACTAGGTTTTCAAATTTGGCCTCAGATGAAGAAGTAGATGCCATAGTTTCATCTTTATATGTGACTCTTTTCTCCATTCTCAACCTAGCTCTCTTCTCAATCAGATTTTCTTCCACACTAAGATCTCCCTTCTGCATGTCTTCTAAAGTTAAGGGATCCCTTTCTCTTAGCTGATAGGCCATTTTGAGATCAAATCCTTTAAGGAATTTGGCCAAAGCTGAGCCTTGTGGAGGTTTCAAATCGGGGGGTAGTGCGTTATAAATACTATTAAATCTAGTGCAATAATTTTGAATACTTTCCCCAGTGTTTCTCTTGAGGTTGTTGTAATATGAAAGCATTTGGAGAGCGTTCTTCCTAATTTCCCATTTGTTTATGAATGTTTGATGTAAATAAGGGAGATCATTTATACTATTAGGAGTTAAACCCTTAAACCATTTCTTGGACTCTCCTCCTAAACTTTGGGCAAATATTCTCATCTTAATGGTCTCATATTATATTTCCATATAATCAAAGGCATCATTCATCTTGTCTACATGCTGTTTAGTAGTAGTGCATTCATTTCCAGTGAAATGGGAAATTTTGGACTGATAGTCCCATGGCAAATTGACTAAAGGTAAAGAAAGGACTAGAGGAGCATACCATGTTGCCATGATAGGAAGTTGTGGAATAAATGGGGGGTTTACAAGTGGAGGGTTTATGAAAGGAGGGGGAGGATGGAATGGATTAGTTTGAACAGTGGGTGTATGGATAACAAAAGTGCTTGGATCAGCAAGAGACTGTTGAGAAGATCTAGGATGAGAGAAACCAAAGTTATGAATGAAATGCATATCAGGTGGGGTGGTTTCTTTCCTGCTAATATGTTAGCCACGATGTTGTAGTGAACTTGGAGGCTCAAATTTTGTCTGATTTATAACACTAAGTGACTTGGTTCTTGGTAAAATTCTTGAAAAGGGTAAGTCGACTTGGGTATCTGATAGAGCTGTGATATTTTCAGGGACAAAATTAGCTCTATGAATTGGTCTTACAAGAGTTGAAGTCTTGGATTTACGATATTTCCTAAGGATACTTTCTGGATTATCAACTATCTCAGGAGGATTTGGGTCAGGATAGGCTCTAGTATAAATTCTTCTAGAAGCCACTATGTGGTGTTTTTAGACCTAATGATGATAAAATTTTAGCCAAGTATGACAGTCTTTTAAAGGCTAACTAATATTTTTCAAAGAAAACTCAATCCTCAGAGTCTTCTTAACTGGGTTTGAATGATGTTTGAAGGATAAAATAATTTCCCAGTGGACTCTCAGGAAAAACCAGTGGGGTTAGCAGGCCTACTGAATACCAATGGAGTCGCCAGGCGAAGGATTTTGACTTGTTATCAAGGTTTAGTTGTTGTTCACCATAAAAAATCAATAATAACAAATCTTGGTGACACTTTTCTCATTTAGGAATAAGGGTTCATTGAGTTGTGAAGTTATCTATTACTCAATATTCCCCAGTATGGTCGCAACTGTGTTAGGATCCCTGTAGTTTGCAAGATTGGCAAGAACTAATGCTACAGGGCCTACATCAGAACCACTTTGGAATCCTAGGATCTAGCCCTCCTAAATTCAGAGAGAGATCTCTCTATATGTGTTTAGAATGATATGCTTTTAAAGCTCATGATATGATATTAGGCTAGTTAAGAAGCAAAAGGGATTTGTTTTGGTTTTGGTTGGGTAGGATATCATCAAAATAAAGGAAGTATTTGGAAGAGTAAAGGTGTGAGTAAGTTGAAAGAATGGTTCATCAGATAGGATAGGTAAGAAATAGTATCAATCCATTTGGCTATGGAGTCACAAAAGGATTTAATTGCACAACAAGTTTCAAGAGTGGTCCATGGGGAAAGTCATCTATGCAAAGGATCTCTTTAGATTTATTTGTGATATGGAACATTAAAAGTGTTGTGAAAGAAGCAAAGATAATAAACATTTAAGAATCTATTAACTTCACTAAACAAGAAAATCCTTTCAAAGTAACTGTTTGAAGTAGGTCAAACCATAGACCTCTTTGGGCAAACTTTTACTAAAGCACACTTTTCAAACAACAATCCAACAATCTAACAAATTACCTTCAAAAAGAAGAAAACATATAAGATAAACAAAATAATAGCCTAATATCAAGTAAGAAATTTGAATCTATCCTGCTTTTGGCATACTCTCAAGGGAAACTTTCAAAACAGTTGTTGAAAACTAAACAAGGGACAGGGCTAACCATAAACTTCCTTGATTAGGACACTATTTAGCATGCATTGAAAAGATCATTCAAGAACAACATCTCAGGTTTTACTCAGCAAGACATGGGCTCACCAACATTCCTTGACTGGTTATACTCTATTGAAATCATTCCCAAACCAACAATTAGAAGAAAACATAGAGATAAAATGTATTAGTGAGAAATAGGGTGCTTTGCAGTAAATCCTAATCTATATTTCCTGTTCTTTGTCAGAGAAAGTGAATAGTATGAAAACATAATAAAAACAACAATTATAGTAAGAAAAACATCACCATTGACATAGACCAGGATCCCATAAATCAGCTTGTATTTTTGATGTTCAAACTAGTTACAATCTTCAAGTTTAGTAGGTCTTTACAACTTCAAACTCCTCTTCTCAGCCTATCTTTCTTCAATTCCTAATAGATCTTTAGCAGCTTCAGCAACTATTTACATTCAATAAGTATTCAACCAACAACAAAAATGTCTCCTTGTGAAGTATTTATAGAAGAATGACGAGGTGGAGTGAAAGCAAGGTCTATCAATTCAATTAATACAGAGTAAATTCCTCTCGGCCTTTGGGAAGCCTTATGGAGAAGATTTCTAATATCTTAATGCTATAGGGTAAACTGCTTGGGTTTTTGGTTTTCGAATATCCCTCTTAGGGCTTTCCGGTGCCCGACGCAGACAGTAATATTAGATGTGCTGTTCACAAAGATGGCATGAGCATGTTCATATTAACTTAAAATAACTGAATGGAATGCGATAGAGAATAAATTCTTTGACAATCTTGGAGTCCCTTGGAGAGTGCTAGGTAGCAAAACAAGAGTCCTTCTTCACCAGCTCCAAATATTAGTCCTGCAATCAATCAAAGCACCCGTGTAATTTCTAACATAACATATATCCTATCAATCAAGTCAATATATAATGAACTACTAAATTCTACACATATGAGCCATTCATATCATGCAATGTAAACGTTCAAATGATAATGACAATATTAAGCATTAAATGGACAAAATGAACACAGTTCTATTGATTTTGAAAGAAGGAGGATTACAACCGTCGGTTGTACCAAGCCCTCCTCAGTCTCCCAATCTCTTTTATCTCTCAAGTGAAGAAGTCCAAGTCAACAAGCTCTCTAGGAACCTCTTTGACTCTTGGCCTTCACAATATAACACTATTCTCTATTCCACAAGTATGCCAAAACCTTTAGCAATCCTTCGACCTCCAATTAAGAGCCTTCAGCTCCTTCTTATAGGAGAGGGAGAAAGCCATTGTTGCCCTCCTATTTCCACTAGTTTGGAATGGAAAAACCTTAGATGTTTCTTTAATCTCTATGCTTTTTCCTCCTTTGGAGTTCAGTCTTGTTATTGCAATGACCAATAATGAACTGGTGCTCTGCAGTTTCTTTTGTGAACTGACTCTCTTGTGAGGGAAAGTCAGAGATTCAAATCATTCTCCTCGGGCTTTTCCCGATTCAAACTTAAAACACAGGTAACGCTTCCCTCCAGTGTAAACAGAGCATTTCCCTAGCCACTAACGCGGCCCATTCAATGATTAACTGCGTTATAACGCTCTTGTGTTGTTATAGATAGGCGTTACCCTGGCAGAAATAGGTTTAATTTAGGTCTTTGTACTCCTTCCATATTTTTCTTCCCCTCTGAGCTGATGAGGAGGTATTTTGACCTGTAACAGATGCCCCCTAAAGTGTGAGGTTAGAGACGAAGACGATGGCTGAAATACTTTATAATTGGTGTAGAGATAAAGAGATTGAAAGACTGAGGAAAACCTGAAACAACAACATATGTCATAAAATATAGTATTTGCCTTTAGTCGGGCATATCCCATGCTCAGTAGCTTAAACAACATGATTTCTCTAGAATAGAGATATGAAGAATCTGTCCACCGATAGGCACAATGTGGAAGTGTCTGTCATAACAGGATCAGGCTGAAGAAGCTGTCTCCATAAACAATATCGCAACTTGGGGAAGGAAACACAACTTTAATGATGTAGCCTTTGCCCCAAGGTCTTGACCGCCGATTCACTTAAACTGCATATTCCTCAACATGTGAATGAATGAGTTGTCATCGAACATGTGAGAAATCATCTGATTACCATTCGATAATGAAAACTGTTAACAGACATGAAGGTGGCCACCGATAATGATGATGGTCCCTAAGATGCACAGTACAATCTAGCAAGTGTGAATAAAATGAGTTGAAGTCGAATACTCGTAGAATCATTCGACCAAGAGCCAATGATGAAGACCCCTGATAAAACACAAGACTACCTGCCACTGATGTCTGCAAGTATCCGGGTACTGATGGGTTTCTGGATCAACTTCCTAGATAAGATGTTGAAGTCGATAGGAAGTTATCTGTTGAAAGGTAGGCACTAAGGAATCCTACATCAGTCAACATGAAACGGAAACCAAATGATTTTGTTTATGATTGAGATAATGAAGAGTAAATGGGAACGTCAGACGACAAATAATTTCTGGCATAATGAGCGGTTTGGTTGATAACAGGAGCAGTAGATAGCGAGATCTGCTTGAACAATAGAAGGCACTCTAGCAGGGTACTAGGCAGCTGAAGCTTTGATGAAAACCAAAGAGTGTGTTAGGATTTTACCGGTGCAGGGACACTGGGTAATGAAGGCTAATACTCATAGATGGTAGGGTTTGGCTAACTGCGAAAGAGTTTTCTGGGAAGTGCCATGGTCAATAACTTTGCTGCCAAATCAACCTTTTTGAAAATGTAACAGAGGTAGTATCCATTTTGTCCAAATTTTTCCCCGTCTGATTAGGTTTAGCGAGTCCAGACAAGTCAACTCGGTAAATTTTTCATGTTTAGAGAGTCTGAAAAATGTCAGGAAAGACAACTCTGTGCCCCATCTGATTAGGTTTAACGAGTCCAGATGAGTAAACTCGGTGAATTTTTCATGTTTAGAGAGTCTGAAAAATATCATAAAAGACAACTCCATTGGGGTACCTTTGTCATGTCTTGATAACCGGGCATGACAAAGGGGTAATAGTAAGCCCGAAACAATTCATTTTCCGTAAGTTAGTCCATCGAAACCAGAAAAGTGAGAAATCTATTTTCGATAGACGTCTACCTCATTTTGTTATGAGTACGAGGAGACGGAGTGAAATCAGTATTCTTTGTGAAATTTTAACGAGCCCAACAAAGAAAAACTTGGTGCCCTCCGTGAAATTTTAACGAGTTGCGTGGATAAAACTCGATTACCTCCGTGAAATTTTAATGAGTCACGCGGAGAAAACTCAGTTACTTTTTCAGTTTAAGGAGCTTTAAAAAAGAGAAAAGAATGGCTCCATCCTTTCTGTCGTGGTAGTTTAACGAGCCTGACAAAGGCAACTTGGGGTTTTTTCAGTTTTATGAGCGAGAAAAAGATTCCTAAAAAGAAAGCTCAGTGCTTCTTCATATTTTTAACGATTCTGAAGAAGAAAACTCTAGGTTTTTAGGATTAACGAGCAAGAAAAAGACCATACAAAAAGAACGCTCGATGTCAACTTTGTATAAGTTTAACGAGTCCAAAGAAGGGAACTCGAGGTTTTTCGGATTAACGAGCAAGAAAAATACCGTAAAAAGAATGCTCGATGTTACATGAGTATGTTTGCATATAAGTCTTGACTGCTCATCAGAACATCAGTACAAAATCTTAAAAGTTGCGACACATGCGTAGCAAGAATTCACAACTTTGCTGACTAGCTTAAGAGAGTCGTGCCCCAAAAATGGCTATAAAAAGGTCAGAAGGCCTTCATTTTCACTGTGCGAAGTGCTGTGAAGAAGCTCTGGGGTGAAAGGGGTGAAAAATTCAGCTGACGATTACGGTCAATCCGGGCAACGGTTTTCCTTCCCGCGAGATCCAGGTAAGAGCTAGAACCTCCTGCTATCATTTAATTATCTTTTTGTTACTTTTTGCTGGTTCAAAATTAGAGATTTTCGAGGCCCTAGAAAAATGTTTGCGCCTAACGCGGGGCAGGAGTATAACAGACGCGTTAAGCGCATAAACCGTGAAGGGATATCATGTTAGCGCGCTCTGTTTTGTACTAGAGCCAGCGTTAGGCACACCGTGTTTTCTAGTAACTCATTTTTTTTCCGTTTTGAAGTGGTCTAGGCAAGTTTTGATCGGTTGAAAATGTTGTTTGTGCAGGTATTCATCTGTTTAAACATGAGTATCTGTCGAGAGAGAGAACATGAATGGGAAGAAAGAGAGATGGTGACGGATGCTGCAAGCTTGTTGGCTCTCCACAGGTGTGGATTGCTAAAATATGCCCGCTTAGAACTGATGAGGGGCTAAGAGGACCTCCTGAGGTGGCTAATCCAGCAGTGGGACGAACGCCACCATGTCTTTTGGATTGGGGGCAATGAGCTCTCAATCGAAAAGGATGATGTGTACTTTTTGACTGGCCTATCATGTCGTGGGGCGAGACCCAACTTGACGGGGTCCAGAGCTGATCCACGTTCCACTACTGATCTGATTCGTGCACATTGCATACGTGACACACAGGCTGTGAGCAACCGGATACCGATCGCCCAAGTGACCTTGAGACCATTTAGGTCTATATTATGGATGATTTTTCGCTTGGCAGGCGCCAAGAGTTAGCACGTGGCCACTAAGGCCCAGATGCTCCTAGCCCTGGACTGTATGCAACCTCAGGTTTTTGACTGGTGTGACGGGGTTGTCCGTCGGGTCCGAGCAGAACTTACTGCCTGTAAGACCCGTACCCTGAGAGAGTTTGGGTACGATACACTGGTTGTTTCTTTCTTACTGGAGTGGATACCATTGATGAGGCCCAGGATCGTTACAGCACCATTGGGCCCACGCGAGTTGAGGCAGGCTCAGTGGGCAGCTTTGCTTCCGCGGACTGGATAGGGTCCCGTCCATCATTGTTTTGATGATGGATTTTTTGATTGGCTAGACTCCCAGATAATCATGATCGAGGATTATCCCTATGCAGGAATGAACTTTACAGGTGATCCGGATCTAGTCCTGCCTCCTGGTACCCAGTGGGGACTCGATGGTAAGAAGGAAATTATCAGTGAATTTCCAAAGAAGTACTTTGTTTTTTATCTTTTGAATTTTTATGCAATTTTTTTGTTGAGATAGGGTGAAAATTATGTTTTGACATGAAGCTTTTGTTTGCTTGACACAGATGTGGCACCTGTCCGGCCAGTTGGGGCCCCTCGCTATGCATGGCGAGGACTGCAGCTACCCGGGGCTGGCGCACCAGTAGAGGATGCGGAAGCCGGCGATGATGATGATGCCCAAGTTTTACATGAACTCTCCAGAAACCTGGAGGGTCTAAGTATGGGTATACCACCCCTTCCTATGCGGGAGGTTCCATTTCGTCTGCAGCGGCATACTGTAGGTTTACCGGAGAGATACCTAGTGCCTCTGAGGAGGATAGCTAGAGTAGTTGTATGCTACTATGAGCATCAGGCCTAGCTGGCGGAGCGGATGTATTAGTGTCAGAGCGTGGCTTAGTATAGCCAAATTCTTGTAAAACACCCAAGTTTTGGAATATTTTTTGATGTAACTATGTACTGGACATGACCTATATATATATATATATATATATATATATATATATATTTTGGTGATTTTCAGTTTTTTTAAATTTTTATGTGTTTTTAATGATCTATAAAAATATATGTCCTCATGAGTGAATCTTTTATAGTAAATGCGACAAATGCCAATATAACACATAATTTGCCAAAGAATCAGCTAATGCATTAAATTCTCTAGGAACGTGCTCAAAGGTAATTGTTTGAAAATGACATTCTAGAAGTCTTACCCTTAAGAAATAACGTAACAACATAGGATGGTAGACACGATAATGATTGTTTAACTACATAATGATGAGTTGGGAATCTAATCTGACCACTAAATTGGAGATGTCACGAGATTCCGCTTCCGTGAGGAGTTGGATCACTGACATGTACTCAGCAACATTATTGGTGGCGTTACCTAGGAATATTCCCCCGGAACCAAGAAGTTCTGACTCAGGAGTGTAGAGAACCCAAGCAGCTGAAGCAATGCATCTAGTGTGATGACTAGCACCGTCCGCATATCCGACGTATGCTAAGCGGAGCGATGGCATCCATGTGAAAGAAAAAGATTATACATGAGAAAAACACCTTGAAAACCAAGACACAATCCAGAAGACATCAAAATAATAAGAAAAACTTATATACGTAAAATTACAAAGCATATGCCTAATGCGAAACTAGGAAAAATACTTCTTTAGATATAGCCCGTTGTGGGGCTCCTTGAGTGGAATTCTGTTACAGTCCTGAAGTTCGTAAGCCCCTTTTGAGAGGGCTTTAGTAACGATGTAAGGACCAAGCCAGAGTGGTTGGAGTTTTCCTGCCCCCAAGAGGTCATGTTTCTGGTCATCAAGTAGAACAAGATCGCCCTCTTGGAAAGAACGAGGCTTGACAGATTTGTCGTATTGAGCTTTAACTCGGCGCTGGTGAGCTTCGAGTGCTAGTGTAGCATCTCGACGAGTTTCGTCCAAATGATCGAGCGAGAGCAAGCGCTCTTCTGTGGCAGTGGTGCCAGGCAGGAGTTCAACGGCAAGTTTGAGTGATGGGATTTCGCACTCGATTGGAAGTACTGCCTCCAGGCCGAAAGCAAGTTGGAAAGGTGTAAAGCCTGTGGCAGTTTTAACTGACGTTCGGTATGCCCATAACGCAGAATATAACTTCCGATGCCATGTGGTTTTATGGTTTCCGACCAATCGACGAATCATGGTTTTGAGAACGCCATTTATGGCTTCTACTTGACCATTAGCTTGAGGATAATAAGACGAAGATTGATCTTGTCGGAAACCTAGCATGGATGTTAATTCGGTCATCATATGATTTTGAAAGTGAGATCCATGATCTATGACAATCGATAGGGGTACGCCGAACCGACAGATAACCTGATTAAACAGGAAGAGAGCGGCGGTTTCGCCATCGGCCTTAAAAGTGGGAAGGGCTTCAGCCCATTTCGTAAAATAATCGACCGCAACCACGATGTAGTTGTGTCCATTTTCCGAAGCGGGATTGCAGGTGACGAAGTCAATTCCCCATTTAGCGAAAGGACCGACGGAGATAACCGGGTGAAGGGGGGCAGGATGTGCGCGCATTTTCTTTGTGAAAATTTGACATGGATGGCATTTCTGGATTGCTGCAATGCAATCCTTAAACAAAGTGGGCCACCAGTAACCGGTGCGCAAGATTTTTTGGGCAGTAGCTATGCCCAAAAGATGACCACCACATGCCCCCGCGTGGCAGTCATTCAAAATGCGTTCCACCTCATCGATAGTGAGACAACGTCGGAGAATAGTATCAACACCATGACGATATAGTGTATCGTTTAGCACGAGGTAGCGCTTTTCTTGGTGTCGGATACGACGATGGTCATCAGACGTGAGAGCTGGGCGGAAGCGTTGAGTTTGTAGGTAGACTAAGATGTCTCCATACCAGGGGTCCGAAGATTCGACCAAGTAGACAGATTCATCAAGGAATGGATCATGAGCTACCTCTGCCGGGTCGATTCTGGGAAGGTCCAATAGTAATTCGGCGAAGACCAGGGATTTCTTTGCTTTGGCAGCCGTGAACACCAAATCAAATTGTTGGAGGATGACGATCCATTTGGAATATTTCCCTCCAATAATTTTTCTAGACAAGATATGTCGCATGGGATTCTCCAAAGCAATCACCGTAGTCTGTCGCAGCAATATATAATGTCGGAGCCGGGTGACGGCGAAAACTACCGCCAGAGAGAGTTTCTCCACATGTGAATAATGTAATTCAGGTCCGATTAGACCTTTTGATAAATAGTAAATCACATGTTCGCTGTCGTCATCGTGTACTTGAACCAAAACCATTCCAAGTGAGGATGGTGATGCTGCCAGATAAAGGAGAAAGTCGCGTGAGTAATCGGGGGCACTAAGGAGTGGGGCTGAAACAAGTGCATGTTTTAAAGCATCAAATGACCGTTGAGCTTGGTCATCCCACAAGTATAGTGTTCCTTTCTTCAATAATCGCATGAATCCTTTCGTCATCTCGGCATAGTTAACGATGAAACAACGCAAAAAATTTGCCTTCCCCTGCAAAATTTGGAGTTGAAGGATGGATTGTGGTGCCGACAATTCAACAATTGCCTTAACCTTATCGGGATCAACCCTAATCCTGTGCTTGGAGACAATGAAACCTAACAGACGTCTAGACTCGACCATAAATACGCATTTATGAGGATTCAAGCGTATATTGTAGAATTTGCACCTAGCAAAAATTTCTCTTAAATGAGCAAGGTGATCCTATCGCTTCTTGGAATGGGCCGGAAGGTCATCCAAGTAAGCCTGTAAAATATGTCGAATGTCATGAAAAGCGTAGTCTATAGCCCACTGAAAATTTGCTCCAGCATTCTTCAGACTGAATGGGAGTTTTCGATATGCAAAAATGCCCCAAGGAAAGATGAAGGCAGTTTTATGCTGGTCGTCTTTTTTTATTGCAATCTGGTTATAGCCCGAGAATCCATCCATGAATGAGAAAGATTCGCATCTGGCACAATCGTCGAGAATCTGGTCAATGAACGGTGTAGGATAATTGTCTTTGGGACAAGCGGCATTCGGATCGCGATAGTCGACGCAAACTCTAATGGTGCCATCTTTTTTATCAACGAGAACTGGATTGGAAACCCATTCTGTTAAAGGAACGGGATAGGTGAAACCAGCGTTCAAAAGTTTTTCTACTGCAATCTTGATGGCAGCTGATTTGCGCGGGTGGACAAGTCTGAGAGGTTGCCGAACAGGTTTGGCATTATCATAAATATTGATTTCGTGCTCGACAATAAAAGGGCCTATGCCGGGCATTTCGTCATAAGACCAAGCAAACACATCGCGGAATTCCTTAAAAAGGGATGTGAAGTGTGCAATTTCCTCTGGATTGCAATCGGCTCCAATCTGAATATTTTCCACGATACCCGTTTTGACCGAGATATCAATGAGCATTGTCTTAGAAAGATTACCCATGTTCCCTTCTGACTCGATATTTTGGACAGTCGTGTAAGTGGAGGGAACCATCTCAGGTGGGTCAAAAGATGGGATTTCAGTTTTTATCGCCTCCGAGTCAATCATCGAAACGCGATGGTGAAACTCTCCCCAAGGTCATTCTTCTAGAGACATGATCTCTTGAATAGCTTCATCTGTAGGCAAGACTTCATTGAGGATATCCTTAGAGAGAACAGTGATGGGAGGGAATTTTGTACCTTCGGTCAAAACCATAGCAGTGGAGGGTTCGAATGCGGTTTGGATGGCTTGATAAGCCAACTCAGCAAGTGAGAGCGGCATCTGATCTTTGTAGGAATCAATGTCTGAAGGTGCCAGAATGATCCATGGGTCAATAGAGCCATCCAAAGTGGTGGATATCATTGCAACCGTGTTTGGGATCTGTGTCGACGGGAGAGGAAAACAACCCAGTAGGGATGATGCCTTCAGAAGACCGGTACCGATACTGATGTAAGAGTCAGGAAAGCTTCCTATCAGGGGTACAGTGCTACTTGGCAACGTGGCATAATCAGGGGTACAGAAGGATAACTGATCCACTGTGACTATTTTCCCATCCAATGGAAATAGGATGAGTCGGAAGACCGAAGACACAATGGCAGTCATGGCATAAGACCAACAGTGACCAAGAAATAGATTATAGTCTAGATGGCGCTCTACGACTTCAATGTCCACGTTTACCGTTTTCCCACTTAGCGTGATGGGAAAGCTAGCAAGGTATCCTTTTGGGAGGAAAGTGTGGCCATCGAAAGCTTTGAGGGAGTTCGTTGGCGGGGTGAGGGTAGGAGAACCTAAATTGAGCCAACAAGCTTGTGACATAACGCAGGTCGAAACACCTTCATCTATGACAGTGCGATGGATTGGTCTCCCTTTCGACACAACCTACACCTGGAATGCGAGTTGGTGTGAGAGGCGAGGTTTAGCCTTTTCCATGTCAAATATAGCTAGCATGGAATCCTAGGGGTCTATTCCACCAATGGCCGAAAGCAAGGCTTTCCTTTGTGCTGGACAGGTTTTTAATACTTCGAGAGCAGACATAGCTGATGGTGCCTGCGCCAAATCTTCTACAATGTTGTAGTTTTGGGCTGCACGTGCAGAGGTGTTATGAGTCGTGCGTTGAAGTGTCCCTTTGGGGGGACAAATCACGGGGTCAGCAGTAGGCCGATCGATATGCAAATTGTTTGGCGGCGGTGGATTTGAACTAGTACCAGGTTCTTGAGCATCTATGGTAGGGTTTCCATAAAGCTTATCTCGAGTTTGAAGGCCAACACTCTCAATGCCATAAATGGTAGATGGTCCTTCGCCGGAAGGATATGAACCACCATTGCCCCGTTGATGGGGTTGTGGCAGATTGTCAACCATGTGTTGATGTCGTTGTTGTTGATTAGGGAAAGGATTATGAAGAACGACAGGTGTTCGCCCAGAATCCTTGTTGGCAATAAAATCGGTGCATTCCTGCAGCCGAGGACATTTGTATGTCAAGTGGTCCTCTGCACAGATTTTGCAAGGAAATTTCATGGGTTTATCCTTCCCTTTGTCATTTTTGGCAGTGTTTTTCTGATTAGTGTTATTCTGATTATCTGACTGCTCTTTCAAAGAAGATGACTTTTTCTTATTCTTCTTATTTTTCCCGCTAGGTTTTTGTGAGGTTTGCACCGAATTTACCTCAGCGGTGGGAAGAGTAGTCGTTTGGTGAGGGGTGGTGGTAGCCGAAGATGGCTGGGAGGCTTGCCCTCGAGACTAATTTGTGGCTACGACAGAGATTGTGCCAACGAGACCATCGGCATGAGCCCCGGTTTTGTGAGTAGCCAGAGGATTTGGGTTGCCAAGGGCATGGGGGAGAAAATCATACAACGTGCCAGATTGCGAATAGATTAAATCTAAATTTTGGGCACGACGGATGCATTGATATTCTGTAACCGCACCAGAAAGGCCAATGTCTTTAGCTATGTGGGGTAAGAGAGACTTGCAAAACCAATTAGCTAAGAGATGATCCAGAATTGGCGCTTTGAATAGCCTCCTCCTACGTCTCCATTCATGAATGTGATCGAAGATGTGGGTGGCGGTGTCTTGGCAAAGCGAGGTTAATAGTTCCGTTCTGGTCTCAAATCTAATTGGTAGTTGGAATTTCTTTAGAAACTCCCTTGCTAAAGCACCAAACGTATTGATGGTGGCGCGTGGTACTTCAATGTACCACTTGGCAGCATTGCCTGTAAGTGTGTGGGGAAATAGTCGAAGTCGGACACTATCATCTACCATGGAATTGGATATAGACCATAGGTGAAAGGTAGTGATGTGTGCAGCTGGGCCATCCCCTTGTTTCCTGTCAAACTTCGAGATGTCTGAAGGAATCTTATGCGGCACTGGAGGCCAAAGCGAGTTGTGATTGATGGGATCATTAGTCAATTTATGGATATTGGGGATGTCCAAAGCTGCCAAGAATGGCAATTGTGGATTTTCCCCCGAATCTAACCAAGGCAGTATGGGCTAACTATTTATACCATAGGGTCCACCCATCAATGTGTTACCAGGAGGATAAGTAGGAATTTGGTAAAAACTTCCTATAGGCAGAGGAGTAGGGACATACAGTTGTTGTCCATAGGGCATGTTGTATTGTGGGGCGAACTGTTGGTTTCCCCCAGTATAAAAGTGCCCTCCCATTCCAGATGGAGGTTGGGGTTGGTTAGTCCAAATGGATGCAATAGAGTTTCCCGGAGGCATGCTACTACTTGCATAGTTTGGAAACGGTATAGACCCTACACCTATATTTGAACCACTCAAGGGAAAAGTATTAACAATAGGTTGTCATATTTTTCCTAAGGATTGCAGAGGAAGTGAAATGTTCCCTGCTACCTGAGTGTTGGTGACACTGCCCCCTGGCATAGAGGCCAAGGGGTTTGAACTCAGCAGAGGGTTCCAACCGAAAGGGTTGCTAAAAGGTACCGAAGTAGTCATACTCGTGGCAGGAGCTACCGTGGGTCCCAACGTGGTCACGGTAGAAGTAGATGCCGAAGGATTTGGTAAGCTACTGACAGTTGTGATGACCATAGGGTTGGGAATAGGTATATGTTGACTACTGGAGTTACCCAGTGATGGCATAGAGCTGACCACCGGCGGGGAGGATGGTGGCGAACCTGGGATGGTTTCCATTGGCATCGACTCAGTGGATGCTGGTGGTGAAATGGATGTTGGTGCGGCTGAAGACATATCTTGGCATGGTGGAATCTGAATTATCACAGGCCCCAACGGATCAGTGAGCGGAGGACTGTAATGAGGTACAACCCCTTCAGTGAAAGGGTCCTCCGGAAATTCCGGATGATATGAGGCTATGTGATAATCAAGATTAGTCAGTGGAGACTGCTCTTCCGTAGAAGGCACAGGGTCACCAAGGTTCAGTTCTTCCTCAATAGTTAGAGGAGGTATACCTTGCTGTCATCTAGAGAGACGGCGTGGGTCGGGGGACGCCACAGTGACCTGCTTATTTTTAACAAATTTTAATAAATTGTGATGTATTATAAAGTCTCAGTGACAGTAACCACACACCTAAAAAAGAAAAAAAGACTCTCTAAAATCAATCAGCAAACAGCCATAATAGGGTGCCCTGTTTGAGTACTACCGTTCGCTGGTGATGAAATCCAGTATCACAATAGTATACAGAGAGGGTTGGTCGAAAGTATAGTTACGGTCACTCTATAGCTTCGCCCAAACCTCAGACGATAGGTGTAAGCACTCTTGTGAAGACAAGTACCCTCCTAAAGACCGAAGACAGAGTGGGTCCGTCTGTTTCAGGTACCAGGATAGCCCGTCCCAGTCACCTTGTGTAAGTCCCTAAAAAGCATGGCCACTAAAGATACCTCAAATCACAGACATCATCAGGGGGGTCCACAGTCAAGGACAGTGTGCTATATGGGAAAAATACCTAGATCCCCGATCTAGTTCCTACATCCCTGAAGGGAACCCCAATATATAACACACCCACAGGATGCATTCGAAGGCGGGCTACCTTCTTGTGCACCCAAGTGTTGTCTCGCGCTGAGCTCCGGTAAAGGAACGGTCCCGATAATATGAGTACAGTAGGATTTCGCTCGTTAATGACTCTAGTTTCAAGTTTTGAGATCTTGGGTAGTTTTCTCACTGCTCCTAACCTAAGATCCTAGCCGGAACTACTGTTTGTGTGAGTTCAAAAAAGAGTTGATTGATTTTATTATCGCTTTATTCTTAGTGTACTTGATTATTAGTCTTGTGGAGGGGGAGTGGACGTATGAAATGTGATGAGACTCTGACTCAAGAAACCATGCAAAACATGATCTAGATATTAAATTCGATGAAGAGTGTTTCTATAGGGATAGGTTTCTTTTCAACATCCATGCACTAACATTCAAATAGCTCAGTTCAACTTTTAAAGATTCAGACTTCTATCTACCTCTTTTAAACAGTCTATGAACTGAAAATTTCAAAATAAACTCAGCTAGATGCAGAAAAATAATAATAATAATAATAATAAATTCTCTTAAAAAGTAAATGCTTTGGACACTGACTTTTCAAACAAGAGAAACAAATAGAAATGCTAGCTTAGTAGACAAGCACAGGGATTCAGTCAGCAAAAGGTACTGGTGGCCAAAAAACTCTGCAACTAAAACACCATCACAACAGTGAACAACAAGGTTTTGGTTGAGTAACACTCTGTCTGTGAGTAAAGACAGTGACTAACGCACTGTATTTGATCAGAGACAGCGTTATAACGCACTGGAAAACCTACAGAGGTAGTGTTAGCCAGGGAAAAGTTCTTCAGTTGGTCAAATAGAAACATGATTGAACTCTACGAGCGTTTGATATGTCTACTGGGCATCAAAAATGGTCGGAAGGGTCTGTGAATAGAGGAAAGAAGAGAGGAGGGAAGAAATATTCCAGAAACTATGAGGAAACTCCCCAGCAGAGTCACCAATTCTTCTATAGGGTAAACTGCTTGGGTTTTTGGTTTTCGAATATCCCTCTTAGGGCTTTCCGGTGCCCGAGGCAGACAGTAAGATTAGCTGTGTTGTTCACAAAGATGGCATGAGCATGTTCATATTAACTTAAAATAACTGAATGGAATGCGATAGAGAATTACCTCTTTGACAATCTTGGGGTCCCTTGGAGAGTGCTAGGTAGCGAAACAAGAGTCCTTCTTCACTGGCTCCAAATCTTAGTCCTGCAATCAGTCAAAGCACCCGTGTAATTTATAACATAACATATATCCTATCAATCAAGTCAATATATAATGAACTACTAAATTCTACACATCTGAGCCATTCATATCATGCAATGTAAACGTTCAAACGATAATGACAATATTAAGCATTGAATGGACAAAATGAACACAGTTCTATTGATTTTGAAAGAAGGAGGATTACAACCGTCGGTTGTACCAAACCCTCCTCAGTCTCCCAATCTCTTTTATCTCTCTAGTGAAGAAGTACAAGTCAAAAAGCTCTCTAGGAACCTCTTTGACTCTTGGCCTTCACAATATAACACTATTCTCTATTCCACAAGTATGCCAAAACCTTTAGCAATCCTTCGACCTCCAATTAAGAGCCTTCAACGCCTTCTTATAGGAGAGGGAGAAAGCCATTGTTGCCCTTCTCTTTCCACTAGTTTGGAATGGAAAAACCTTAGATGTTACTTTAATCTCTATGCTTTTTCCTCCTTTGGAGTTAAATCTTGTTATAGCAATGACCAATAATTAACTGGTGCTCTGCAGTTTCTTTTGTGAACTGACTCTCTTGTGAGGGAAAGTCGGAGATTCAAATCATTCTCCGCGGGCTTTTCCCGATTCAAACTTAAAACACGGGTAACGCTTCCCTCCAGTGTAAACAGAGCGTTGCCCTAGCCACTAACGTGGCCCATTCACTGATTAACTGTGTTATAACGCTCTTGTGTTGTTATAGATAGGCGTTACCCTGGCAGAAATAGGTTTAATTTAGGTCTTTGTACTCCTTCCATATTTTTCTTCCCCTCTGAGCTGATGAGGAGGTATTTTGACCTGTAACACTTACCCTCCACCACAATCTGGTATAGGTTTGGATCCACCTCACTCTTGGAGAATCCAAGTCTGGTGAAATCACTGTCTATCCGTGTGTACCAAGCACGAGCTGCTTGTTTGAACCCATACAACACTCTCTTGAGCCTGCACACATACAACTCGCTGCTAAAGATCTCGAAACCTTCGGGATGCTCTATGTACACCTCCTCCTCAATGACTCCATTGAGGAATGTAGTCCTCACATCCATCTGATGAATGTGCCACCCCATCTACACTGAGAGAGCTAGGATCGTCGGTATGGAAGAATACCTTGCGACAGGTAAAAAGGTCTTCTCATAATCGATCCCCTCAATCTGTGAAAAGCCTCGGGTAACAAATCTTGCCTTGTACTTCTCCACACTCCCGTCAGCTATCTTCTTCACTTTGTAGATCCATCTCGAACCCACCACTAATTTCCCCTCCGGCCTTGGAACAATCTCCCATGCACTATTTCTGACAATCGAATCATACTCTTCCACCATGGCATCTACCCATGCGGGGTCCTCCACAACTTCCTCGAAAGAGGATGGCTCTGTCACGATACACTTGCTCATAAGAGCCATTTTTCCAGTGTACCGATCATGCGACTGTCTTTGTCTGCGTTGTGATGTAGGTGCTCCTACAACCTTCTCTGCATCTTGAGCCAGTCGCTCAACTTCTGTAGTGCGCTTCCGCCCTGTGATGGTTGGCGCTGCCTGAGTGGTATCTTCCACTCCATGAACCTCATCTTTTGGCTGATCCACATCCTGAGACTCATCCTTAGGAGCTAATAGCTCCTCATCTACATGAAAGTGTGGCTCCCTCTCAAGCAAACACTTCATGGCTTTCTCCTCCTGAAATTTGATATCTTGTCGCACAACAGTCTTGTGATTGTTTGGAAAATACGCACGATATTTGTGGGGCGTATCAGTGTACCCCACAAATATCCCAACCTCTGTAGTCAGCTCCATATTCTTCTTGGCATCCTTCGTCACATGAATGTAAACAGGTGAACCAAAAATACTCAAATGGGAAATATTAGGCTTCTTACCAGAAAACGCCTCCTCGAGTGTACTCATGCCAAGTATCCTATGAGGACAACAGTTCTGCACATTAACTACAGTATTGCATGCCTTTGCCCACAAGTGAATGGGTAGGCCCTGATCATGCAACATCGCCCATGCAGCACCCATGATCATTCTGTTCTTCCACTTAGCAACCCTGTTCTGCTGTGGGTTATGAGGTGCTATGAGCTCTCTTCGAATTCCTTTTGCGCTGCAAAATTCCTTGAATTCACCAGAGATGAATTCACCACCATTTTCGATCCTAAGAGCCTTCACCTACTTCCCTGATTCTTTCTCAACCAGTGCCTTGAACTCACAAAACTTTGAGTATGTCTCACTCTTCTTCTGCATGAAGAATATCCAGCACTTTCGAGAAAAATCATCAACAAAGATCACATAGTACCTGTGCTTTGTTGTCGAAGCTATTGAGAAAGGTCCACACACGTCTGTGTGAATTCTCTCAAGGATCATCATGGCACGAATATTCTTCTCGTGAAAGGTGGCTTTCACAAATTTTCCCAAGGTACACCCCTTGCATTGATCTGACTGTGCAAGAGTGCCTTTAGGAAGCCCAGCAGAATGCTACTGCAGTATCTTCAAAGCTCCATGGTGAAGGTGGCCTAATCTCCGATGCCACAACTCGCCATCATCCCGGCTCACCACTCCTTCTGCCTTGCCTGCCATTGCTACACAAGCATCTACCTGCAATTGATAAAGGTTCTTAACTCGAACCCCTATCCTCTAGGTCTCACCAGTTGCCTTACTGCGCAGGAAAGCCTTTCCCTCACTAAATACAACATCATATCCCTTGTCTTCTAACATCGCCATATAGATAAGATTCTTCTTCAATCCTGGAACATGCATCACTTCCTTTAATACGAAGGGTTTACCAGACTCCCTCTCAAAGGAAATGGTATCGATACTGGTCTCACTGTATCTACCATCATCGCCCATCTCTATGTGCACTCCAAGATCTTTCTCATCCATATCAGTAAACAAATCTCGATCTCCTGTCATGTGAAAAGATGCACCACTGTCCAGAAACCACACTAAACCCATCACACTTGAGACCAAGCATGCGATCAGCGAAAAATCCAGCTCAAACTACGAGGCTAAGGCCTCTCCAGCTGCAGATCCAGTAGCCTGCTTATTTTTCTTCTTCTGCAGACAATTTGTGGCATAATGTCCGTGTTGGTGACAGTGAAAGCACTTCACCTTGGAAATGTCCTGCTTCTTGCCTTTCGTACCGGAATGAGAAGCTTTCTTGCTCTTCCCCTTCTTTTCTTTGGCATCCAAAGTGAAATTCTCTTCATCAGAGTTCTTTGATGAAGATCAGTCCCTGGTACTCTGCCTTATCTCCTCTTGCACAAGATCCGACCAAAGTCGCTCCCATCCTGGCAATTTCTCCCAACCATTGACAGAGTCCTGATAGGGGTGCCAACTCTTCGAAAGCCCAAGGAGAGCCAAGCTCACCAAGTCCTCATCATCAATAGTCACCCCCACACTTCCCAAATCATCCATGCATTGAATGAACTTCGTGAGGTACTTGGGCATACTGTCACCTTTCTCCATCTTTATGTTTCTGAGTTTATCCTTGAGTGCCAACTTCCTCTGGTCACTCTTGCTTTGGAATAAATCTGTCAAAGCTTTCCACATCAAGAATGGAGAAGCTTTCCCATGAAGGTTGGATAACATGTGATCCTTTGCGCCCTCCAACAGAATCCTTTGACACTTTTATGTCTTCTTTTTCCATGCGTCAAGTACGGCAGCATCGCTAGAAGTAGGCTTTGGGACTTCTGCATCTATGAGCTTCTTCAACCCATTGTCATCCAGCACCACCTCCATCCTATCCTTCCATGCAATATAATTCGAGCTGCCCTCAAGGGCATACTCCAATTGCAATCCATTGAAAGACATCTCAACTTCGACACCAAGAAAACACTGCTACAAATTCGAATTCCACCAGCACAAAACTCAACTGCTTCAATGTTTTGCAATTACTCCAATGATCAATATCGCTCCGATACCATGTAGAAATTTGAATAACTGTTAAATTATTTACTGATATTATCCTGATCACACACTATTTGAGGTTCATGCATAATACATAACCTCTTCTACCATTGATCATTAATTGTGGAAATATAAACAATCACATGCGCACATTAAAACCATAAACAATCACACATATAAACACAGTATTTATGGGAAAGCTTAAAGCGAAAAACCCCCAACTATCTGTATATTATAATGATAGATATCATGTAACAATCATTGTACAAACTCCTCACAATCTCTCAGTACAATCTCCAATTGTTACACACTACACAAGCTCAGATCTAACAAAACACATGCTCCAATCTGATCCACCTATTAGCCTGCCTCTACTGCGCAATCCAAGATGAATAATGGCTCCATCCAAGTTTGAATCCCTCTGGTATGCACTGCGCAATCCTCATTGCCATCTCCATCAATGTGTGGTGCAAACTCATGCACAAATATAGTCACAACTGATAGTCACACTGCTCTTTCACCTACCTCTCCACTGATCTCCACTAAAACTGTCCATGCACTGAAGTTAACTGATGTATTCTTTAGTTGATTTATGAGTTAATAATTAGTGAATTAATTAATAATTGATTCACACTGCGCTCACTAGTGTATCAATCAGTTAGACTAGATAAAACTAGCTCAACTATGTTTAACTGAGTTAAACTGAATACAATTCCACTAACTCCTCAATCAACTCCACCAAACTTTGTCACCTGAGTTATAACTGAAGTCTCCATTCAATAGCTCCACTAAACCCTCAGGAATAGTGTAATTCCTTTTGTCAGCTGCATGTGCCACATCTGTGCACTTAACTGAAGTGCTCCAAGAGGATAAGATAATGTTTAGAGTCCAAATATTATTAAGAGCTAATAATATTCGACATATCTATTTTTAGACTATCAATCTAAAAATAGATTCTGCCCAGTATGTCTAAAAATAGAAGTCCATCTATTTTTTCCAACTTGACCAACCAGCCACAAATATCATCCTTCAACTCATAGAACATGATCCATATGTCTAAAAATAGACTTTGCACCAAAAATAGCCTGCGGGCCCACTTCGTGAAGGCGACTCCTTTCCACTAAGCTCATCATCTTGTTGCAATCTCAACGTAAGCATAGGGTAAAAATATGAATCAAAACCTGAAAATTCTCATCATTTTTCCTAACATCTTTCCCCCCCATGCCCATCTTGCATGTTCTCATGCAAAAAAAACCTCTGACAGAGACTAAAGGTTGAAGGGCTAGGGTTCTATATAAAAGTCATGCTTCATTGACTTGAACCATAGGGCTAATTGTGAGAGCATGTAAGTAAGTTTCATCAGATGTAATTTTCCTTTTTATCAATAAGATAAGAAAAGTAGTGACCAAGGATCCAATGACATTAATACTGATTTTTATTATTCCAGAAGAGTAACTAATGCTAGGGATACTAAAGGAATACTTAATAATGATGTTAATGTAGAGATACTTTCATCCTAAAATTATTAACCATAGGAATTTTCGCAAAACATCTCAAGGGTAATCCAAAGTAGCATGTCTTCATTTTCAATAGTCTCATTAGTACAAGTAAAAGTGACTTTATTTAAAAACTAAGGACTTAAAATGGATCTAAAGTAGGGAAAAATAAATATTACAAAATGATACCTTCCGAGGATGATTGTCTTAACATTACCCAAGCATACAGTTGAAGCTTCTCTTATTCAAGGAGAGTGAATCACCTACACTAAGGGTATCACATCCATAAAAAAACCAAATCATCCTTGAAAGATAGAACTCTAAAGCACACTACGGAAGGATATTAAATCCATTCCTAGAGAGATATGATAGTGAGTTCAGGGAAAAGAAAAAAACAACCAAGTAAATCATAATTTATAATTAACTTTGATACCACAAGTATGGCCCTACTACTAGCAAGCATCTATAGCCTCGACAAGGATGCCTTTTAACCTATCGAAATGTTTTTGTCCCACTTACCTGATATAGATTCAGAGTTGTCTTATTTGACTTTTAGATAAAGGCCACTATCCTAGCTTGGTAACCAGATGATGACAGTGCCACTCACAAGAAGCAACATGGATGAACAGGCCAGCTCATGATGAGACCTCCTGTCTTCCAACTTTTGGGGCTGAAAGCCATTACTCTGGCTTGGTGACCAGGAGCAGTAATGTCATGTGTGTTAGGTCTCATGATCGTGGTAGGTTCAAACAATATTTCCAGAACTTGATGAGGAAGGAAAAATCATATTGGAACCTGAACCAATGTTGAGAGTTTTAATTGGTGAATTAAAGCTCTTAATATTTAATTTGTCAATCTGGACTCGTAAGCACGAGTTGCACTAAAATTCTTGATTCTGTTTGTAGGTCAGAGTTTTAATGATTCCTTATGATAATTAATTAAGAGTCAAGACGCACAAGTACTCATAAACGCACAAATTGCAGAAAAGAGATTAGTTCATCATTCCAAGCAAGATTAATAATTGAATTTGGCTTGAGCACTTAACCCTTTATCTCGTGAAAGAACTGAAATATAAACCATTACCAAATCAACAATAACTTTAATTCAATAACTCAGTACTTGCAGAAAATCTCAAAACCCCAATTCTAATCTTTGGAGGTCACACTTAAAAGGAATTACCTAATCTTAGTAAACCTATATATTGGTTCCACACTCACGCAGTGAAATCGTGATTACTAATGGTATCCCTAATTAACTCTAAT
This sequence comes from Pinus albicaulis, assembly GCA_034641835.2. Taxonomy (NCBI): domain Eukaryota; kingdom Viridiplantae; phylum Streptophyta; class Pinopsida; order Pinales; family Pinaceae; genus Pinus; species Pinus albicaulis. The sequence goes on along the minus strand of JAXQQM020070159.1, from coordinate 55,033 downwards.
GACAACACTTCATGCCAATTTCACTATACTGGTGTCAAGTAAAAAGGTGCACTATCATACTGATTTGAATATCAATTTTACACACAAACTTCAATCATGATAGCCATTGATCTTTCACATCTAGCCAACCCATATATATATGTATTACCCACTTCTAATAGTTTTAATCCCATAACTTCTACTTTTCAAACCAAAATGAAATAAACTCAAGCTATCAAAATGCACAATTGTACTCTGGGTATCAGCTTTTAATTACATTTGTCTTTCATCAAACTTCCAACTATACTTTGGCAAATTTACTCAAACTTCTACAACAATCAACACTCTGGTTTCTGCAATAAGATAATGCTATCAATTCAATCAACACATTTTCATTAAGACATAAAAATAGAAATGAATTCAATCTCAAAACTAAAAGTTAACAAGTTCACATAAATTACCATTGGCTGTCATCTAATCATCCTCTGAAACTTGCAATAAAATGTTTCAATATTTAACAAATAATTGATTTCGAACCAAGTTGTAGGGGTTAAATCACTTCATCACTGCTATTCTTATGGACATGGAATTGTGAAACTTGCACCAAACTATGAACCCTAACACACAATTTCAAGCATCGATCTAGAAAGGAACGTTGGTTAAGATGTTTCCATGATCATTCTATCCTTAAGGGAATATGCACTTACTCAAAATAATCTTGCCAATTTAACTCGACGTAGATGCTACAATAGTCTTTGTAAATGACCTCCCACTCCAAACCCTAATCTTATGAAAAATGAAACAAGGATGTAAATCTCTACTTAATCACACCACAAGAATGAAGAAAACTTCCTCATAACTATTCTATGAATCATCTACTTTCTCCTACCTGATCAACGCACGGGTCTCTTAGTGACTTGCCAACTAAGACCCCAAAAGAACCTATATCTGTCACTCTTCAATGAATCAAAACTTCACACTCCGATTATGTCTTAAGCAATGATAAATCTCAAACCAAAAACTCCAATTTAAATTAAAATCTACTTCTTCAAACGAAATGCATGGAATTCAAACAAAATTATTCAATTTAAAAATGACATGGATCTGCTACGAGCAATTGGACTATGTTTACCAATTTGAGCTACGCACACATGAAATGAGATGCAGATTACTTTAACATACAAAACCAATTAATCAATAAATCTTTTTGCAAATTCAAGCTATGCTCTCCTACTGAAATCGATCTAGCAATTCCAGACGTACTCTAGTTCTATCTACTTATCTCACAAAATATTTAATTAAATACATATAACCATGTTCTGTTCATTCACACATTAATGCATTCAGTAAATTCGTTTATCCAGAAAGATGACAAAGTATATGCTTAACTCTGTTTCTAAGCAAAGCTTCAATCCAAAATGATGCGTATGGGATTAAAAATGGACAACAATCCTTATGGAAAGAACCAGACACACTTATAGCCACAATCACAGAGCTTTTAACATAACATTCCCAAAATGATCCTTGATATATGAAATTACCTATGCTACAACAACATAAATGAAATGCGAGAAACGAAATCGATTTTCAAAGGAAATTAATTATGCAATCAAGAATTTAATCAAACTATACTTACGAATTCCCTCTATTACAGCAACATGGATCAAATGCCAAGAAATTAAATCTACTTTCAAAAACAAATAATTATGAAATCAAGAATTGAATCAAACTATACTTACGAATTATCTCTAGCTATGTCTACAGGGCTGAACCGGTTGTGGTGGGCCCTTGCCACACCTGAGAAAGAATTGGATTAAAGTTCTAACTACACCTACAACAACTTATCTTAGAATTTCATCAAATCCACAACATTCCACAGCTAATCAAGAACACATTAGAATAATTGCAATTCGGCTTTCACCAACACAACATTAAATCATAGTTTAGTATTGATAGTTGAAAACGAAAATGCATTAACCTGTTCAATCAACCATATGTTTTTGCCTTTATAGGCATCCTTACTTACATAATTAGTAGCAATTCTATTACAGAGCAGGATGTTGAAAACCATGGATATGGTAATCCACGGAATCAACACTAACCATACTAAATTTACACTATCATTTTCTTATCAAAAATCGCATGCTGCTATAGGAAAGAGGTTCCTAATTCTTGTCAACTGAACTCCACTATACGGATAGTGGCAAGCTGGTCCTTCACCGATCCTTGAATTTGTCGAAGTGCTAGAAGGAGCATCGAACTCGCTGAGCTAGAGCTTCTATCTTGAGGCACAATGGAATATCAACTGAAGGATGGTTGAAGGAACATAGTTTTCCTCCAAGTCAAAGAGCCAACCAAACAGGGCCTACAAGAAATCCATCATTCTACCCATAATGGTAAGTTAACAAATAAGCATGCTACTAAAAATGCCTAACTAGCTATAAAATAGTAGAAACAATTATACTTGTAATGCCTTTTACCTTTAACAATAATTGATGAAAGTCTAGCCATATTAGGGATTAGGAGGGGAAAAAGGAAGTATATATGTGTCAAAACTAGGCCAAAAGAGGAAAAGAAGGTAAGGAAGAAAAGACAAAAAGTAGTCTAAACATCTTCAATAAGTCCTTAGGTTGATAGTTGATGATATTTAGGACATATGAAGGAAAAATATGGAATAAAGGAATTCATATTTGACCATAATAGGGTTGTTTGGGGGATTTTGAGAAATCTAGAAAATTTTGAATTTTACGTACATTAGCCTCAAGCCCCCCTGAATATCTCCAAAACCGTAAGGAATATTTCAAAACTATTATACGGCTAGTGAATTAGCTATACTGGGATCAAAACCCATGTTCCCAAATTTCTTCCTCCACCTTCATCTGCACGGAAATTGAAACGAATGTGAGCAGTTTAGAAGTTTTTACAGATTTGGAAAAATTGGGTAATTTCCTTATAGAGACCCATATGAGTGAGTTGGGTGGAATCAAACTTATGGAGATGGATCATAATATTAGTTTTGATAATAATGTCTCCCAGATTCTCCAGAAGTGCGCTGAAAGTGCCAAAGCCCCAAATTAGGCATTCCCATACTTAACCACTTGTGAGAGATTTCAGCGATGGAACCCTGTGATAAATCTACTTCAACAAAACCATCATCAGTAAAACATGAAATAATCATAATTAATCATATAGAAGTGAAGGAATTGATAATAATCAACCATAGAGATTATTTGGCCAACAGTGACAGAATTAGGGTATAGTACGGGCTAAAAACCTAGTTTTTTAGGGTATAAACAGTGATGTTTCATGATGAAAACATGTGCATATACGAGGCCCAACATCCCCCATGCCTGATTTTTTGCATGTCCTCATGCAAACAAAGACTTTACTCATATCTAGGTTTTTATGGCATCATGGCTTTTAGGTAGGGTTAGGTCTTGTGAAGCAGCACTACATGAAAATTTGATTGCCATAGGTTTGATTTTAAGAGCAATACAATTCAAGGAAAAACAATAGATATGGTAGGAGGAAAATGATGAATAGGATGATAGCTGGCAATGGAAATGGTAGATGAGATGAGGTGGTAATGGAGATGGGAAGACATGTGCTTGCATGCACTATTTTCGTGAGGCCAGTGCTTATGAATGGTTTATTCAAGAAAGGCAGCAATGAATTCATCCTCTATTGGATTCAACTAATAATGTGTGTGAATATAGGAGGAAAATGCATTGTATTTACTTCTTTTGTTTACATGAACCATTATGATTTTGACCTAGAGTAGCATGCAAATAGAAGGTATATGTAAAACTAGGTATATGAAATATGTGGTGGTTAATCATAAAAGCTTTCTTAAGTCTCTAATCAATTAAAGAATCTTAAGCCACCTCTACCTCAATTTTTAACCTTGTTGTTGATGTCCTTGGTGCTGCAAGATGAAGTAAATGGTGGAATGGCTCGAGCTTTTGTGACTGCTAATATGATCTGCTGAAGAAGGAAAAAGGTCTCAATATCCACATTATCTCGAAAATGTTGATGCATGTGTGATTTCATACGACTTCCTGAAAAAGAAAAAAAACACAAGCACCATCATCATTAATCCTCTTTATTGAAATAAAGGAAATAGGTTAAATTAAAGTATGATTATCTGATCATGCTACAAGCCCAACAATTGTGAAAAATCATAGTGAGAACCATGAGTAAGCATAGGGTAAACATATGAAACAAAACCTGACAATTCTCATCATTTTTCCTAACATCTCTCCCCCCCGTGCCTATCATCTTGCATGTCCTCATGCAAGCAAAACCTCTGACAAAGACCAAAGGCTGAAGGGATACGATTTATATATTAAATTCATGCTTCATTGACTTGAACCATAGGGCTAATTTTGAGAGAATGTAAGTAAGTTTCATCGGATCTCATCTTCCTTTGCATCAATAAGATAAGAAAAGTAGTGACCAAGGATCCAATGATGCTAAGACTGAGTTTTATTATTCCAAAAGAGTAACTAATTCTAGGGCTACTAAAGGAATGCTTAAAAATGTTGCTAATGCAGAGATACTTTCATCCTAAAATGATTAACCATAAGAATTTTCACAAAGCATCTCAAGGGTAATCCAAAGCATCATGTCTTCACTGTAATATTCCAAATCATGAAAATGCTACAACAATGAGAATATCTCAAGATATTCTAAAGTTGGAGACCCAACAATATGCAAACACAACAATGGAGCAACAGTAACACTCAACTCATAGAAATGTGAGATAAATCCATAGCCATCTTATTAAGAAATAGCAGCAACAAATCAATACAAGATCTTGAGGAAAAAGGTTACTCAATATAGGCAATGCTCAACCTCAAGAAAAAAGTACAAGAAACAGGATAAAACACTACTACACATGTGTGCCCAAGCTATGACAGTGTAGTTTTATAAGAGAAACTGCATGCTAAATATGTAAAATACATGGATATACAAATATATGACCCAATACAACATTGGTAGTGAAGATGTCAGCTCCCAAAGGCTACCTCATGTCAATCCTAGAAGGATTGGCTATAAAATACAAAATCTACAAAATGCCTGAGTTGCTAGGTAGAAGTTGCAACTCAGAAATAGAACTATATGGAGATGGCTATAGATGAAGCCCAAACTAAATATGCCTCCTCCAATGGATCTTCCAAGTGAAATTTTGATCCCTTCACTAAAGATATCACCCTCCAACAATTTGCGAGAGCCCCACTGAAAATGCTCCACTAAAAATAATGCAGTAACTGGATGAAGCTGCGCTATAGGGGAAATAGAATGGGTTAACCCAATGCCAGGATCTACAATCAGCTCCAAATGCCCCCAAACTGATCTCTCAAAGGAAATAAAGACTCCTCCTCTGAAAAATAGCTAATGGAGGTGGTGTAGTGAACCCTCACTGCAACACAACATTATTCTTCTACAGAAATAACACTCTCTTGGAGGAGGATGCTTGGCCTCAAGCCTAGATGTGAGGAAAATTAGTGCAATCCCTCAAGAGGCGTCTCATGAAGGAGAAGGAATCCTAAATAGGAATTCACCCAGAAACTCTTGCTAAACAACAAAGAATGCACAATGTCTGAATAGACAATGAGATCAATAATCCAAAGCATGAGAAACAATGGCTGCCTTGCCCTCCTTTTAAACAAGTGAAAGCCCCTCTCCATGGGTCACACTCCTCTTAGGGTTTCCTCCACCAAATAACTCTCTTCCCATTCATACTGCATTGTTTCTCTGAGTGTTCTCCACCTCTTATCCCAATGTTGTTGACTTGGTCAAATTTGACCTTGTCCACTTGCAAATAACCCTGTTCACACATGAGGGTGTGAAAACCAACTCCAATGATGATCCCCTTTCATACTATGAGGGATTTTATTAATATTTGCATTATCCATGGGCCTCCTTAACCATTTATTCTCCTCCTAGGTAAAATTAGCAAAAAATAATATTCAAAATTATTGTAGGAAATTTTTTGAATACTATAGTCCTCCCCTCCCAAATGTCACTTGTCCTCAAGAAACTGCAAGGATAGAACTGGAAAGCCTCCTCTTGAGACATGGAGTCTATGATGTGTTGAGTAATATCTTCCTCGGGTGGATCCTCCATCCCCCAAGCAATCAACCATGCAAAATGAGTTACCCCCCAACATGGCAACTCCTGAAAGTCATCTTACACCTCTGCCTCCGGCAATGTAGGTGATCCAGGTGGATATCGGTGGCCTCCCACCTATTCCATTTGGACCCGCAGCATCAATTCTTTCAGTTTTTCAGCTTCAGCACAACTTACTATTTATAGCAGGTTTTCGGGTCCTGCCGGAGCCATTTTGGGGCCTTAATAATTCCGGTGGATATTGGTGGCCACCCATCAAGTCCATTTGAACCCCCACCATCAGTTATTTCGGTTGTAAGTTCATTTTAACTTACTGAAAACACACTTCGATTTTAGGGTCTTAAACTTAGGAGGCCCCGGTGAGGCCCTAAACGACGTTTTTTGGGAAAACGGAGAGCAACATGGGTCCATGGACCGATGTTGCTCATTCAAAAATTGTACTCCTCGGATAGATCTTTCTAACGAGCTATTGAGCGTGTCAAACGGAGATCGGATGCCAAAGTTACGCCCCCGGGAAGTTGAACCACCAATTTACCTAAACGGGACCCACAGTTTTGGCGCTTCATCTCCTATGGTTAGGGTTTTGGACGTTTCGGATTCTACATTGTTTCTCAACAATAAATAGGCCCTCGAGCCTCATTGTAAGGCAGTTCAGGGGGCTGGGAGCCGATACATCTCTTCTCAGGGATAAGCGTGACCAGTGCCCTAGCTCACTTGTTCTCCATCATGTCTGCATTGTAACACAGTTCAGGGGCTGGTAGCCGCCACATCTCTTCTCAGGGATACGCTGCCAGTACCCTAGCTCATCTATTTCTATTATGTCTGTAATAGGCCTGCGAGCCTCAATGTAACACAATTTAGAGGCCTGCGTACGCCACATCTCTTCTCAGAGATACGCTGCCAGCGCCCTAGCTTATTTCCATTATGTTTGTAAGCTTATTGCAGTCATTCATTTATCAATAAAATGAAGCATCATTTCCGTTGCATCTCTGTATCTATGGTTATATCTGTATTCTGTTGCGTTCCTGCATAAAATCCGGATCAGTGGTATCAGAGAGGGTCTGCTCTTTCTCTGTTTTTCTCTTCATGTCCCCAACGCGGCCAGGGTATAAGGAGTTCAACCTCGCAACCCCGACGACCCCCCATGACGGAAGGAAAGAAAGACGAGGGAGCAGGAGATCCTGTCAAAATCTTGCTCGAGGATGCCCTCGAGAAACAGAGGAACGCGATGATGGACAATTTTTTTTTTTTCAGATCCTTCAATGGCTGCCCAGCGGTGGCACATCTACATCCAGCACGGCTGCCAACACCAAGTTCAGCAAAATTTCCCCCCCCCCATGGAGGAACTTAACGCAATGGAGACCATTGCTTCCTAAGGAGGGAGGAATGATCCAGGTGGATATCGGTGGCCTCCCACCTATTCCATTTGGACCCGCAGCATCGATTCTTTCAGTTTTTCAGCTTCAGCACAACTTACTATTTATAGCAGGTTTTCGGGTCCTGCACACCCGGAGCCGTTTTGGGGCATTAATAATCCAGGTGGATATTGGTGGCCACCCATCGAGTCCATTTGAACCCCCACCATCAGTTATTTCAGGTTGTAAGTTTCGGCACAACTTACTATTTTTAGCAGTTTTTCGGGTCTTAAACTTCCGGAGCCGTTTTGAGGCCCTAAACGACGTTTTTTGGGAAAACGGAGGGCAACATGGGTCCATGGACCGATGTTGCCCATTCCAAAATTGTACTCCTCGGATAGATCTTTCTAACGAGCTATTGAGCGTGTCAAACGGAGATCGGATGCCAAAGTTACGCCCCCGGGAAGTTGAACCACCAATTTACCTAAACGGGACCCACAGTTTTGGCGCTTCATCTCCTATGGTTAGGGTTTTGGACGTTTCGGATTCTACATTGTTTCTCAACAATAAATAGGCCCTCGAGCCTCATTGTAAGGCAGTTCAGGGGGCTGGGAGCCGATACATCTCTTCTCAGGGATAAGCGTGACCAGTGCCCTAGCTCACTTGTTCTCCATCATGTCTGCATTGTAACACAGTTCAGGGGCTGGTAGCCGCCACATCTCTTCTCAGGGATACGCTGCCAGTACCCTAGCTCATCTATTTCTATTATGTCTGTAATAGGCCTGCGAGCCTCAATGTAACACAATTTAGAGGCCTGCGTACGCCACATCTCTTCTCAGAGATACGCTGCCAGCGCCCTAGCTTATTTCCATTATGTTTGTAAGCTTATTGCAGTCATTCATTTATCAATAAAATGAAGCATCATTTCCGTTGCATCTCTGTATCTATGGTTATATCTGTATTCTGTTGCGTTCCTGCATAAAATCCGGATCAGTAGGTGGGCTGAAAATCTGATCTTGGTAGACAAAATAGCCTACCCCACGTTGTCCTCCTCTCCAATTAGGATAAGTGTAGAGTGTATTTTGATCCTGGGCTGTAATGATATTGCGCTCAAGTGGCAAGAGGGATATCAGACCTCTAAGGATCTCTCCTCCAACGTTGTGCAACATGTTGGCCCAAATCATCTCATATGTGATGAGTTGGAAGTCATCATCATATGGCATCACATTCCTCATATGGCTCACCTCATAAGGAAACAAATGAGCTGTTGTAGTGGCCATACCATCTCCCATCCTCCCTCTAGAACATGTAGTGCAAAGTGTGTGGGAGTTCTCTCCCTCCAAAGACACATTCACCCAATGTCTCTATCCTTCAATCATGCTCCCAAGAAGAGCTTTAGAAATATGAACCAAGGGAACCATAAGGAGAATCATGCTAGCTGCCATGTGAAGTAAGGGAGAAGGAAAAGGGTCCCTCAAATGTATCCAGCGCAGTTTGACTCTCAACTGCCATAGAAGATGAAATGATGGGTGCCCCCCCCACCATTTTCTTACTGCCCTAATCTCCTAGAGAAAGTGAAACATGTAATGTGAAATTTGAGTATGTTCTCCATAAGAAATATCCTCCCCATATCCCCTTAGGGAGTGATCATCCATAATGGACTTATGTAGACCACCAAATATAGAAGGAAGAATATCCTTCCTTTGAGAAAATACCTGCACATATATGGTTAATAGATGCATATATATGAAAAAATCACTATGCAAGTCAACAATACTCTTACCATATGTTTTTCTCATATAAATGGAGTGGCTCATAAATGAGTCTCCCCTCATCCTCAAAGGGAAAAGAGTTGACTGTGCTAACTCCTCCATCTCCTTATGATCCATGGAGTGCCTCCTCAAGTTCTTCAAGTGATTCCTCCCACAAGAAGGAAAGAAATGTAATTTGGCATTCATGGTTGGCCCATGGTTCCTCTTGAAATGTACAACATGTATAGGAGGGAGAATCATGCTCCTAATGGGCATCTTCAGTCTCAAGCCCACTTTCCAATCAAAGCTCCCCATGAACATAGTGATACCAACAATACATGGAGGCGAAAACCAATAGAAGCAAGTTGTCACATGACAACTGGAAAGTGGATCAAGGTCCCACACAAGGAACCAGTGCGGTGCATTCTTTGCCTGCATCAAATCAAATAAAAAAAAGTGCTTTTCTAGCCACTTGTTTGCTACCACAATCATTTTACAAAATATAAGCATGAAATTACAAGAGGGTGTCAATGGTGCACACCAAAAATCATGTGGCTTCCCCACAAACCACCAATGAGATAGCCAATCTCGATGCTACAAATGGATTCAAGTACATCATTATATAATATGAAAGAAGGATTAATCCTCCTTGGTACAATATGCTTCTCATAAAAAGACAAGAAGGACAAAACATAAGGTGAGATTGTACATTCTCCATCATGTACTCAAAGACTTGAGTTGAACTCGCTGAACTAAAAATGCTCCCTTACTCCCAATGAGTAGGAAGGTGGCTATGATATCCTCTCTATCATCATTCGGGCTTTGCATCTTTCCATATGATGAAATATGTCTTGCTGAATGCCCTCCCAAATGAACTCCTCTGCCAAGGAGAGATATGCATCAAAATGCATGGAAAAGAAGTCCTCCTATGCTGCATGCAGTAGCTTCTCCTTGAGACTAGAATCTCTAGTCATGTGAATAGATGACCATATCATCCACCATATAATCATCATCTCTATCCGGGTCATCGACAATCATGCATGCACCAAGATCCTAGGAGTACTCTACCAAGAGCTGAGATCTCCAGTAAGGATCAATACTGCTAAGAGACAGTGCTGATGATCTGGCATGTGAAGCTCTTCTCATTCTGCTTCCTGCTACTTTGACATCCCCCATGCCAAATTTCTCGTCAAAACTCTTCACCTCTCCAACATCCAAGAGCGATGAATCCAAAGAAAAGATGTCTTTCATCAATGATAGATATGGTGGCCTCCCTGGTGGAATGCCTCTTTGCAATGAGACATCAATGTCAAGAGTGGAATGTATATATGGTTGGGAAACCTTGCCCTTGCTCTGACAGCGCAATACAATCTGCCTCCTCTTTGCACTAGCTCTCTAGAACAGAGAAGGGTGTGTGCCTCTCATCACCTGATGCTGCTCTTCTTCCCTTCCTCCTCCTTCCAGATGCAATGTTGCAAAATCATGCTGCTCACTGATTGTGCTTGGAACTCCATGTATGAGATCTTGGGGACTTCTTTGCAAAGATGCAAGAATACCTCTAGTGGGAGCAAGAGCTCCTCCTCCCTCCGCATGAGGTGCTAGATCAACTCTAGAAATGACAACATTGTTTCCCTTAGCCTCCTCAACATGAGTGGGCAACCATCCAATGATTGGATCCTCTTTTGGAAAAGGGATCTCTTTGACTCCTTGTGCCAAAATACAAGATGAAGGTCTTGCCTCCAAAAAAGTATCATGCAAGATACCAACCTCATTCATGGTCCTCCAAAGTGATTTTGAGTTTATGGTTTCTTCCATCACATGTAAGGGGTTTGTTTGTTTAGATGTGTTTTCTTCCTCCATATGTGTTTCAAAATTCTTCCTACCAAATATTTCTGTCAAAGTCCTAATGAACATTCACTACTACATTTGGCGGAAATTCCGACACTTGGTTCCGACGCTTTTGACCAAATGTCGGAAATTTCCCCAACTTTTTTCCATCCCGCCCGAAACCGTCGCTATACCGACGTTTATAGAAAGGTGTCGCAATATCGACACTTAAAAAGTGTCGCCACTGCGACGTTTAAAGGATGACGTCGCACTGGCAACACTATGGCCCAAAGCGTCGCTATTGCGACGACTACAAGTGCGACACAATGTCTAAGTGTCGTAATTGCGATGTTTGGAGACCTTCGTTGCAATAGCGACGCCTTTTTCGCCGTCAGTATAACGACACTGATATGCGCGCTAAATCCATAAACGAAACTTATATGCACGCTACATAAAAATGATTTTATTGTTTCGTATCCGTCGCAATAGCTAATATCACGCGCGCATCCGCCCTCCGCTCTTGCAGAACAGCATTCGCCCTCAGCTCTTGCATAACAGAATTTGCCCTCAGCATTCGCCCTCAGCGTTCGCCCTCAGCTCTTGCAGAACAGAATTTTCCCTTAGCATTCGCCCTCAGATCTTGCAGAACAGTATTCACCGTCAGCTCTTGCAAAATGGTAAGTTCTTAGGCCTTCCTCCTATAGTAGGGTTGACTCTATTTGGGGTTTTTTGGTCAATTCCATTGGATTGTGTTAGGCTGTAGGGTTCTCTCTAGATGTCAAGAATCAAGATTCAATACCCTCTATTATCTTCATCACCCAATACAACATTTAAATTTTTCCCAAAGAAACGCTTATTAATTTGGCAGCCATTATTTCTCCCTGCTTTAAAAACCCTACATTTAAATGAAAACAAGCATTTCATTTCAACTACAAAAATCTATTAGTGTTCAAATGTACATGTGTTCTACATTAACGTCTGATATCACGCGCGCATTCGCCCTCCGCTCTTGCAGAACAGCATTCGCCCTCAACATTCACCCTGAGCTCTTGCAGAATAGCATTCGCCCTGAGCTCCTGCAGAACAACATTCACCCTCAGCTCTTGCAGAACAGCATTGGCCCTCAGCTCTTGCAAAATGGTAAGTTCTTACTGTAGGCCCTTCCTCCTATAGAGGGTTGACCCTACAGCCTAACCAAATAGCTCCACTTGAGAAAACTTTTCATAATCTTGGGGCTGGATATACTGCAGAGCAAACAATTGTAGTTATCATTCGTGCTCCAATATATTAATATACTTTTTACATTGAACTAAAGAAAGGGAAACAAACAAATGCTAGCCATCATACAATGCTTTGACATAAGAGTTTTGAGTGACATACTTGAAAAAAGAACTCATCGACTGATATTTATAATCATTTGAGTTATTCAAGTTAAACACAATGTCAAGAATCAAGATTCAACACCCTCTATTATCTTCATCACCCGGTACAAGATTTAAATTTTTCCCAAAGAAACGCTTATTAAATTGGCAGCCATTATTTCTCCCTGCTTTAAAAACCCTACATTTAAATGAAAACAAGCATTGCATTTCAACTACAAAAATATGTTAGTGTTCAAGTGTACATGTGTGCATCACTTGTGTAGGGTATTCCTTTTGCACTTTCACATTATCCAAGAATCTGTGCAGTATAGTTCATATTTTTTTTGATTTAGATTATCTTGAAAAAGGAAAGGTAAATTATTTCCCATGGAAAAAGAAGGTTTTCCCTTTTTACTACTGGAAATGATACAAAAAAGTTCCATTTATACCCGAAACTCCTATGAAACAGGAACCAAATAAAGGCCATGTCCTCAATGGACATCATTTGGATTTGAAAATGGCCATTGCACAATGTTGTTTCTTATATTACAGCACGATAGTTTCTTAGGTCATTTCTTGTTTCTTGAGATGAAAAACAACCAAAGAAATCGTGAAGATCCTTTTAAGAAATAAATGACCATTTCTCAATCATATCTCAACTATTTTTTATTTTATTCAGTGGTTTCTTACTTTGAGAGAAATTTGACACTTTTATAAGGAATATAACATAAAAACACATGGGAAGGAATTGATGATGTAAATGACCTTTAGTTGTTGTCAATTAAGAATTGATAATACACGATGCATGTTCTGTACTACAAACTAGATTCCTTCCTGGAGTTAGCACACAGAGTATTGAATCAAAGTTGTAGTTTCTAACTTCTTGTATTGGTTCATCAATCTTGAAATTCAGACATTGCATGTCTTCATTGCCTCATGTTTGAATAATTTGCATCATATCGTACAATAGGAAATTAGGAATTATGATTATTATTACTTTATGGATCTGTTAAGTTACTTTTAAGTTTGCATGGTTTAGTGTGAAATTATTCTAGTCCCCAAACACATAATCAAGGAATTATAACGTGATTTCAAACATTAAATATCAACAAAATCGTTTAAAGGATATTGAAAGGAAAAAGGTGATGGACGATAGAAAGTGCCTTACTTAGATTCTCTAAGGATTTTTCAATAGTTGCTCCAAAAGCTTCACTTCAAGGCCCTTCAAGATCATCTCCAACAATGCTATACCATCAGCTTCAACAATGTTGCTCCAAAAATGTCCTCAAGGTCTTCACAACAAGTTTACTAGAAGTTTCTCCAACAATATATTCAATAAGGTCTTCATTGTCGACTCGTCTCTTGTTTGGGTGCCTTAATGTGCAATGACATGTTTCCAGGACTGAATTCAATGCAAGGCATATTTGAAACTCTAACTTTGTCGTCCGGTGTCTTATTAGAAATTATTTCAGTTTTCATTTTGTGTTTTTAAGTTAGATATTGTTTTCAAGTTTATAATTTTATTGCAATGTGGCAGACTGATGAGAGCAGTGCAGGAACAACCCAGAGACGGGATGATCGCGGAAAGAGGCCAGCGGAAGAACATGTAAAGTGCCGGCATTGCTCTATCTTCAGGTATTTTAGTTATTTACATAATTGAAATAATATTAATTTTGTTCAAATATGCAGACACCTAGCCATGGTACGCCTGATGATTCCCTCTTTGAGGAAGAGCTTTCTTCATCCCTATCTCCAGTGCTCTTGTTGCGAAAAAAGGCACGAAATGCAAGGTCGGAATTTAATACTTTGATAGACGCGCCTCAAACACCTGAAACAGAAGAGAAGATAAAACAACTTATGAGCCAGCTAGAAAGATATCGGGTAATAATAAAAAGTCAAAAGGATATTTTTTTTGTTCTGCATGAGATGAATTGTGATAGTTTGATTTTTAATTTTTACATTGACTAAACTAACAAAAAGTTCTTTTGTATGTAGCGTTTTCTGGCATTTGCTGAATCCGGTGTTGGTGGTAGTGGGACACAAGGGCAAGAGATTGCCCAACAACCCTCTTGTACACCTTCTACTCCTTTAGGTTCCAGGCAAGAAACACACCCTGCCCAAGCAGACACCCAGCCAACCGCTGAACGTGTTGGCAATGATGAGGCTGATATGGCCAACTACATTATTGTGTTTCCTGGAGCTACACATGTCAGCTCCACAGGGACCATTAATGGCACGTTGTTGGTGAACGATGAAGGTGTCCCTATAAAGCATGTACAACTCCCGGGTAAATTTTAATATTTTAACTATTTCATGTACTTTATCTAAAACATATTTATCACGATTTTTATTTTTAAATTAATGATAATATCTTCTTCTTCTTCTTCTTCTTCTTCTTCTTTTTTTTTTTAATTTCTGTGTAGGAAACAATGAGTTCTACAGGTATCTGGAGAGCCATGCGTTGGTAATTTTTGGCCCAACCATACACACAGGGTGGAATTCCCAGAGTTCCAACCTGAAAAAAGAACTTCTAGATTATCTAGAAACCCTTTTTGGGGTCGGCATATTTGACAGAACAGCGGTGGCTCGGGTAGCCGGCAAATATTTGAAATATACCAGGGACACCTATAGGACGCAATTGCAATTTAACCCTAGATATGAGCATCCTCTCACAGTTCCAAAGAGTGAGTGGAGAGCACTCATCCATGACGGAAAAGAGAAAAGGGCAAAGAAAGAAGGAAAAATACCAACTGGACCCGCAAGGTATTACAACTTTAATTCAATAGCTTTAATTTTCTCATGTCTAAAATAAAAGTGTGCCACGTCATATCTGACTTTAATCTTTTGATGCTAGGTTGCCTGACACCTCAAAGGCAACAAAAGCTAGGATTGAAAAAAAGGGCCATCACAAGCTAGGCCAGGGCGGCTACTTGAAATTGGCCGCAAGAATTGTAATTAAGTAGCTAAACATCTTATAATTAATTGTATCGCCTTCCAACGTTTTTTTAATCCTATCAAATATGATTAAAAATACACAGACATATGTAATGTAGGGTGATGACTTCGAAACAGAAACAACAGAGGAAGATAAAAATATCGCTTTCCATTTCGGCTATCAAGCCGTAGTTGAACGTCGCATAAGCTTGGGGCAGGTCCCAAGATCCAGAATGCTTGATAAGGTAAAACATTAACCTTTCAATATGTTTGTTTTCATCCATAAATTTAATGTATAACAACTTTGTTTAAATCGGGGGAGCAACACTACCGACGACGCAAATAACCCAGTTTTAGAGCCAAATGTAGATGATCCTCACGTGCAACCTGATCATTGTAGTAGGGGCCAGGCCGACAATGCTACTATCAGTGAGGGCCGTGATGGTAATTAATTTCCACTTATAATTTTTTCTAATTATACCTTGATGGTTGTCCTTATAACGTTTTTTGTTTAAATGACAGAGAATGTTTCCCTTGAGGATCTTACCACCAGAGAGGAAGACAGGGCAACAGTCCCAACGGCGACAATTGGTGCACCAGGTAAATAATCTCATTGCAATTTTTTTTATTAATATTACCGAACTAGTTCAATGATATTTAAAAAATGACAATTAAAATTTAATATTATCTGTTTTTGTAGGCGATGCCCCGTCACTGGATGAGACCGGACATCGTGACTATGCAACTAGGTCAGCGGCGACAACTGGTGCACCAGGTAAATAATCTCATTGCAATTTTTTTTATTAATATTACCGAACTAGTTCAATGATATTTAAAAGCTGACAATTAAAATTTAATATTATCTGTTTTTGTAGGCGATGCCCCGTCACTGGATGAGACCGGACATCGTGATTACACAACTAGGTCAGCGGTGACAACTGGTGCACCAGGTAAATAATCTCATTGCAATTTTTTTTTTATTAATATTACCGAACTAGTTCAATGATATTTAAAAACTGACAATTAAAATTTAATATTATCTGTTTTTGTAGGCGATGCCCCGTCACTGGATGAGACTAGACATCGTGACTACCCAACTAGGTCAGCGCCGACAACTGGTGCACCAGGTAAATAATCTCATTGCAATTTTTTTTATTAATATTACCGAACTAGTTCAATGATATTTAAAAACTGACAATTAAAATTTAATATTATCTGTTTTTGTAGGCGATGCCCCGTCACTGGATGAGACCAGACATCATGACTATGCAACTAAGTCAGCAGTGCGGTTCGAAAGGCACGAAACAGGAGCAGAGCATGATGATATTGATGATGTAATTATGAGCTTTAGAAATAGGAAGAAGAAAAAGAAAATTCGATAATGTAAAATATTGTATTATACTTGGAACGTTACCAATGACCATAAGAGCTTCCAACTTCACGTGGTTGGCCCTGTTTAGTAGAGAATAATTTATTGGAGCGATTTAATCTTGGAGCAAACCACCCTCGATCCAGTGTAGCAATAAAAAAGTCACTGTTGACTTAGTTGCTACTCTTTCAGATCGTGGGAGGCTTGTTCCAAGTTCATGCGACTCCAATAAATTGTTCTTGAAACGAAGAGGAGCTTATGTAGGTATGTTTTGACATTTTCAACATATGTTCTAACATTATCATAAGAATGCATCTTAGAGTAAAAAATACTACATCAATTACTTGTATTTATTGTATAGATAATGATGGATTTTAATTGACTTGGCAGTGCATGTACAAATCCTCTTGCATCATGAGCAATACAACTTGTCAACCAGGGTCATTTCCAGGATATTTTTGCTTGTGCGCTTGACCAGGTTCGTAATGTCACATTTTGTAAGTTCCTTTACAGTTCATAATTCAATATTAAGCTTGTTCATGATTATTATCTAGGTTTTTTGTATGTGTTTTTTCATCTATTTGATTGTAAGCAACTCTGCATGTTTTCTGTTGTTCACTATGATTTCTCCCATTACCACTCCCAGGATGAATCCGACTTTATTGTTACATAGGTTACTTTATTGTTACTATGATTTCTCCATTTACGATTTGATAGGTTACATCATGTAAAGTTGTCAATCTCAGGTTGGTGATGAGCTTTAGTTCTCCAGATTTGGGGCTTTTCTGATATTTTCTCCCTCATGTCATTCCTGCATCACCTCGTTGTTTGAGCATGCCAATTGTCTACCACTTTTACCAATTGGCACATGTCAATCCCTGAGTGGTGCCACATTTCACCTATTTTTAGTGAGAGTTTAGGGTTTCTCTAACATAGCTTCAGAAATCCGATTCAGTGCCTACTTGAATATTGTCACATAATACTCATGGTTTGGATTGATGAGCATGTTCTGAATGGTTGGTTGATTCATAAGAACCACCCATATAGTCATCTTGAGATATTTCAGAAGTTTTCTCGGGTTTCCTTTTTCACCGGTTCTAGTGGGTGGGATGGTGTGGGGTGATGCATCAATACTGGTGCTCTTGTAGTAGGGAATTTGTTTTTGGGGATATAAAGGAGCATTTGATGTAGATATCCCATTGGATGCATTCATAGATGGGCACGAGAGGTCTAGAATTTAAATTAAAAATATGCAACCTCTAGCATGGCAACCTGAAGGCTGCGAGAGACACTAGTTAAAGATTGTTTTGTGGTGGCCTTAATATAGTCGTGATTTCTTTCTATTATCTTAATGAAAATATATAGTCCGGTCTCATTAAAATGAGGATTGTGGTTGTATTTCTCTTTGGTTTTTTCTCTCTTAATGCTCCAGAAGTTGCCAAAAGTTGCGATAGTTGTTTAGTTTTTCTGTTACAACTTAAAAGTGGTTTTTAGCAATGGGAGTCATGTTTTTTAAGGTTCATACTAATATGAAGATCTTGTAATTCTATATTCAGCATAAGAGAAGATGGCCTCTGCTTTGGGCGGTATGACAACAATTTCCACATCTACCTCATTGGGTAACAATGGAAAGGGGAAGAAGTTGGGTGCAATGTTTGATAATTATGGCAGACAATTGTCTTCTCTTTCAGTTTTTCACCCATTTCCTTTAATCGCTCAAGCAGAAGAGGGACTCTGAGATTACGCGACAGAGAGAAGGTAGTTAATACAAGAGCTATGGAAAAGGAGTTGTACTTCAACAAGGATGGCTCGGTGACAAAAAAATTGCAGGTCAGAGAAAAAATTATGTTTAAAGGAAGGTCCCCTGCACGTGAAACTTCACTGCGGTGGATCTTTCCTTGTCCACTTATATGAAATTTTAATGTGTTATTTTAATTTTTCATGGAGGGTTGTTATTTTAGATGTGTGCTCTGGTTTTATTTTTAACGTTGTATTAGTTCCCCCTCTTAAATGTCTTAGATTTGGTAGGCATAATTTGAAAACTCAAAGGTGAAAGGAAACATATTTGTTACCCGGTGGTCTAAAAGGAAAGGGTTATGGCTGAGTCAAATTTTATTGTTATTGACAGTGTAATGAAATGTATCTCAATGCTATGGTTTTGGCCTTTTTATTGGTTGAATTAGAGGACCCATTTGAAAATATTGGGGCCAAGTAGGCTGGTTTTCCTTTTTGTTGATGGTTTGGTGTATCTAATTGAATTAGTTGCCTAAAGTATTTTTGGTTGCAAACTCCTTTTCATTTTTCATACGGTATTGGCCTTGTGGAATGCATTTGATTGTGTGGTCTTGTTAGATCTACAACATTTGTAGTTGTTTAGTCTTATGGCTGAGGTGCACTTTTATTATGGAAATAGTTGATGCAATATTGTCATTTAATCCTTACTGCAGGGTAGCATGTTGAGAAGTTTCTTGTGAAACATTTGGTATTCAAAATGACACTTGATCCTATACGGCATCATGCACTTGACTTCAAAATTCATATTCAAAGTGTGCCAGACAATTCTTGCAAAATTTCAAATATTTATGTTGTTTTAAACCATTATCTTTTTCATGTATTGGATGCTGAAAATGTGAAAAGACTTTGGTATGAAACCAACTGGTGAATAATTTCCAGCAAAACAACCACTTCCAAGACATGATTTAGAAGTAGAACATATGTACTTATGAAGCATAGAAATATATCCTTGATGCATTGTCAATTTTTGGCTAGGGTTATTTTTGGAGAGAATAACTCCTTATTCCTAGAATAGTGATCTTCAATACAAGTAAATGCCAGAGAAGAGAGATCATCGTGTGACGCAACAAAACTGAAATTGGACCCCTAAGGAGAGCTGGTGTGTCTACAATCGCTCTGTCGGCATTTTCCCCTGGTTTACCCCGTTCTTTTCCTCCAGCCTGGGTCTTCATTGACTTCTTCTTTCTTCGGGTTTATTTATCAAATTCGTAGAATTTGATAAATAAATACCATCCACAATGGTTGGACTTTAATTTATATTCCCGACTTTATATTATCTCCAAGCCTTATAACCAATGTTTAACTTTCACTTTGTATTTATACTCCACGTTTCTTTTTAAATAAATAACTTGTAATGAACTTTCGGCTCTATATTTCACCACCCAGCCTTACAACAATCACGCTCCAGACTTATGCTAATTATCCACTAATCGTTTAATTAAACAATTTCATTATACTCCGGCCCCACCTATATATATCAATAACCAATCAAACACTCGTATCGTACCTGGCTATCCTTCGCACACCTTAGTTAACTTCCGGGCAAGTTCAACGTGCGACCACCGTCCGATGGCCCTTCTCCAAATCAACGACTCTTGGCAATTTCGCTCAGCTTCCAACGTCGGACATTAACGTGCGATGGCGCGGGTTAAACGGTGGTTTTCCGGGGGTCACTTCGCCACGTGTCGCTTTCCCTATGGAATCGCTCGCGAATAGGAAATACCGCCTACTCCGCAAAAGCGGTGCGATATGGGCAACCCGCTTTTGTGATTCCGCTCGTGGTTTTGGTACAGGCTTGACCACGGGTGCAAGTCTGGTTCCGCTTTCCTTTTGTTTGTTAACTCATGTCCAATCCTCGGGTCAGGTTCCGAAAGCACAAAAATCTTGTCTCTTTATTAAGCGGGATTTTTATATTTGAACAGTGTTCACGACCCCGGTTCTCTTAAGTCGAGCCCGCCGGACTTCAAACGGCGATAAACCATAATTCAAACCAAATTCGCGTTCGAAAATAGCCTGCTGACGTCGGCCAATTTTGTGACGCGAAAACCAAATGAATTCCGCCCTAATCTTTTTCGGGTCCGAAGTTGGCTGGCGTACGGAGGGAGAGTTGTGACGCAAATTTCTTATCAAATTCGCCCTAATCTTTTTCAGGTCATTTTCATTGTTCCCCGCCACCCTTTTGACTTTGTAAATAAAACAAATTGCGTCTGCGTCATTTTCATTGTTCCGTGCGCTAGCCAGTCTTCCATGCAACAAAATTCAAAAACCAATTGTTAACGCTTGCTAACCGTTACCTTGCTGAAGAGAATTGAAGCCGAGTATTTCAGGGTTCTTCTGTCATAACCAGTGCCTGTTTAAACACGTTTCATTTCCCGTAAACAGGTATTTATTCCAATTCCCCGCTAAACTCTCTAAAAAATCCTGGTTTTAGTTTTAATTCTGCACTAAGGTCTAAAAAGAAGTTCAGTTTGGTCTTTTTCGTTCCCAGAACTGCAATTATATTCCCAAAACTGGTAATTGTGCCCCTTTTCCACAAAAACCCCGAAATTCCATTTATGAATCCACAAGAACCAGAAATGGAAGTTCCTGTAGCTCTGAATGTCGTGCCCATCAATTCCCCTCACAAGGACTTGGATTATTTGCCTTTAGCCGATATGGATTTTCAAATTAAGGACTTGCGTCTCTGTGAGAATCCTCTTCGAATATTTTGCCGCTGCAGAGACAATTATTTGAATGGTTCTGACATCTTTGTACTTTAGGAATCAAATCTTCCTATGTACCTTCTCCCCTCAGTCCATATTTTTCCTGAGTTAATCCATTATTGCTCCGCAAAGTATGATCCCAACCAACGAGCAGTTTTATCCCCAAGTCAAAATGTCCTTTTCCCAATAACTGCTCAATCCATAAATGAAATGCTACAATTCCAACCTGTTCAAGCTCTCACTCCCCTGTCCATGGTTGAATTACTTGAGAAATCTACTAAGTTATCCCATGAAGAGTTAAACCGCCTATACCAAACCTTCATGTTACCAGAGCATCAGCCTAAAAACCCTCCCCCTTATGGTTATACTTTCTTTACTGATGAGGGTAGAGTTATTTTAGACATGATATCTTCCATAATGGGCTTCAATACTAGTGAGTGTGTTGATCACTTAACCCTAGTATTGTTATCCATTTTTACCCCTGGACAGCCTCCTGCTGTCAAGTACGATTTTGCATCTTATATTGCTGACAAAATCCATGATCGGTTCATGAGATTTGAGAATGAGAGAGTATTTAAGTATTCTTCTGTCATATATCATCTCATGATTTACTTTTAGTTAGAAAATTTCCCTTTTTATGTTAAGAAACTTGATGCCAAAGGGAATCCTAGGTCAGTCATCTTTTGGTCTTCCATTACTCACAATTCCTCTGATTCTCCTTATTCCTATAATGAGTTTGTCGACATTTTTGTTCATCCTGCAACTACCTTGTTGATAGGAGTCTCTCCTCCTAGAATTAACAATGAAATCAAGAAAATCCTTCAGCTCTCAAAGCATTACAAGATAGGTGACTGGTACCTATATAAAAACTACACAGAGATCAGGATATATGGATGTGAATTATGCCCATTCAAACTGCCCAAGTATGTCCCAATGAGAATCTTTGCATTAGAATATTTCAGGCAGATGAATAATTCAGATATAATTCATTTTTGCAATGCAAAGAAAAAGGCTCAACTCAGGATCAAGAGCCAATTAGGTCCCTTAATTTGTAACTCTAGGGAAGCTGGACAGGAAGCCGAAAGGATTTTAGAAGACCATCTCAGACTACAAAAGAGTTTCTACTGGGTGCCTTATGATCCAAACAACTTTATCTGTGATAGAAGAGTGAAAAATAAACAGTCACCATACATCCATCAAAGAATCCCAGAAATAGAACAATATGCTAATATGGATGAATGGACAGAAGGGACATTGGTTGAAAATGATAGTGAGCAGGTCAATGTTGAAATGTAATGAAAGATCTTGAAAAGATACTTGACCTAGAATCTTTTGGACAGGTGCAGGGATCTTCTTCAGCCAGGACTTTACAACAAAATTTGCAGGAGATTAGTACAGTAGCAGTAGAATCTAAAGGAAAAGAAAAGGAGCCTGATATACAAATAATTGAAAAATTCATAATAACAGCGCAACCAGAGACTTCTAAAGAACAAGGTCAAGGACAAATTCCTCCTACTCAGATCAGTGAGCCAAAAATTTCTATTTTACAAACTCCTTTGAATATAGAAAAGGGCAAAAAGAGAGAAGCTGAAACAACTACTCCTATTGGTGGCTCTTCTGAACAGCAAGATGTTAAAAGGCAGAAATTAACTCCCCTTCCAGAAGATGAATAATTTCAGGAAATCCCTGACAGCCAGGGAAGAGAAGACAGTCAGCAAACAGATACAGGTAGTGGGACATCCACTAATTTTCAAAAACAGGGAATACAGAGGCAACAAAGTGCAGAAATATCTTCTTTCAAACCTCCAGTAAAAACTGCCTGGGACATCAAAAGAACATTCACCAATATAAAGGCCAGGAACGATCCACTTAGACTTCAAGTATACAGCGAATATTTGAAGATGGCTCCGAAAAATCAAGAAAGATTGATGTCAGCTTATGACATCCAACAGGGTAAGATGTTAATGAGCCATTTGAAGCCCAAGGTGCGGCAGCCTCAGACAGCTGCAAATTACGTTAGGACTAATTTTGAAGTCTTAGTAAAGGATATCCATCCTTTAGATCAAATTGAGCTACACAAGCAAATAGGTGAGATGATTTATTCTACTCTGACGGATAAATCAATGATGACCCATAAGTTGCGGGATTCTTTGGATAATACTAATACACAGTTGTAGCTTGAAAAAGCCTCCTCCCAGGCTAAGGATAATAGAATCAAAACTTTAGAGGAAATAATCATTGGTTTGGGTCATAATCCTAAAGATGTGAAAGGTATTGAAGCTTTGATCAAGAGAAAAGATGATGATATTGCGGCTCTGAGAAAACAATTAAAGTTACCGGCCTCAAGACATCCACAAACTGCAGAAATCATCAAACAAAATTCTGAGGAAGAACTAATGGATTTTCTCTTAAAATTGAATGAGCAACTTACTGCAACTGAAAAAGAGCTTGAGAATGCATTAAAAGATAAGCAGGCAAATATTCTAGTATCTACAGCAGGAGTAGTGACAGGTACAGCAACAACAGGTCAGCCAATAGAATTGTCACAGAGCAACACTGCAAATTTTAACACTGATGAATTAACAAAGTCAATGGAAGATATGAACATTCAGGCCATAGAGCTTCACAAAACAAAGGAACAATTGGCCACTCTAGAACTTAAATATGATCTTTCAAAAATGAGTGTTGCTGATAAAACAAGAGAAGTGAACAAATTAGAAAAAACAGTCAAAGCATTGGAAAAGGATCTCACATTGGAGAAACCTTTACAAGAAATAAATGATATTCTTTGGGATAATATCATTCAATCAATAAAGGATGTTTGGCCCTCAATTCAGATAATGGATGAACAGAATAACTTAGTTAAATTGGCTCTGGATGAGATTGAGAGATCAAGACAAGAGTTGGGAAATATGCCAGAAGAGGCCAATAGACTTATACATTTTTGAATACTCACACTAAGAATCAACTTGCAGAAATTAGTATTCAGGACAGGACCGGAACAATTCTGGAAATAAAGAAAGTTTTTACTAAAAGAAATCTAGTACAGAATTTAGAACAAAGGTGCTCAGATATGCAAGAAGAAATCATTGCCTTCAGAGAAAGATTGAATATTTTGTTAAATAGAGGATTGCCCAGTCCTATAGTTGTAGAATATAAGCTAATGGACCTTGATAGTTATGTTGAAAAAATGGACAAATATGCTGATAATCAAGCTAGTTCTTCAACCAGTTCATCAACAGCAGCATTGCCTACAGGGAAAAACCTTCATGACAGATTGGAGAATTTATTTTATCTTGAGCATGAAGTAAATAATTTGTTCCCAAATCAACCTGATTACTTCAGACATACTGAGGCTGATGAAACAATAAGAGAGTTGCAAATGACTAGAGTGCCAGAAGTTCAATGGTGGGAAGAAATGATGGAACTTTTGTAAAAAATTATCCTTACATAAATTTTTGCCTATTTACCACAGTATATCATGATAAAAAGGATAAAAGGATGAACAAAGGTCAAAGAGTATCAGAGCAGTTAAAGAGTATCAGTGAAATGAAATAATCAACATAGAATTACTAAAAAGGACAGCAGCAAGCCAAGATATAGGGCCTGCCTCCAGCACATTCTTAAAAGAAGGAAACAGCACAACATCAGTTATCATTTTTCTTATCTACGAGACCATCTGTCTATATATTGTTGTAATGAATTCATGGACTATTTTACTTCATATAATATATTAAAAACAACGTTTTTTCTCTTGTGAAAAAAAATGATTAATGTTTATCACTCTGCCTTCAAAACTAGCGATGTTGGTCTATGTTGTTGGTTTATTGATATGGTCTGATGGTCTTCCTCACATGATTAGCGTTTTTCTCTGTTCCTGGATTTTAGGTACTTCAATTTTTATTTGGAACAATGGACGTCGGTATTCTATCTGTTGCTTTACTATTCTACATACTGCTATTTCACTTTCTTATAGATGCCTCGGGCATATTTGGATGCTTTCTCGGATTGTCGATAATATCCATGTGGACTGTTACTGGGTTTAATATCAAGTCCCTGTATGTGACATGGGGTATTTTTCTATCACTGTCTGGGGTGGGAATTCCACATTTCTGGATGGATATTTGGGTTCCAATCTTCAGATGTGAAAATGTAATGACTTCATGGACTGTTTTACTTCATATAATATATTCAAAACAGCGTTTTTTCTCGTGAAAAAAAAATGATTAATGTTTATCACTCTGCCTTCAAAACTAGTGATGCTGGTCTATGTTGCTGGTTTATTGATATGGTCTCATGGTCTTTTTATATTTGGGACATATCACACTCCTCACATGATTAGCGTTTTTCTCTGTTCAAGGATTTTGGGTACTTTAATTTGTATTTGGAACAATCGACGTCGGTACTCTATCTGTTGTTTTACTATTCTACATACTGCTATTTCACTTTCTTATAGATGCCTTGGGCATATTAATTTGGATGCTTTCTCAGATTGTCGATAATCTCCATGTGGACCGTTACTGGGTTTTATATCATGTCCATGTATGTGACATGGGGTATTTTTCTATCATTGTCTGGGGTGGGACTTCCACTTTTCTGGATGGATATTTGGGTTCAAATCTTTAGATGTGAAAATGTAATGACTTCATGTACTGTTTTACTTCATAAAATATATTCAAAACAACATTTTTCCTCTTTTAAAGTTTCATTTTTTTTTAAAAAAAATTGAACTCTCCGTCGCAATTCCGACGTCCTGTAAGCGTCGGAATTGTGACAGTATACAGACGTCGGAAGTGCGACGTTCAAAACGTCGGACCATATTTCATCGTAATTGTGACAGTTTACAGACGTCGGAAGAGCGACGTCCAAAACGTCGGACCACATTTCGTCATAATTGCGACAGTTTACAGACGTCGGAAGAGCGACATCCAAAACTTCGGACCACATTTCGTCGTAATTGTGACAGTTTACAGACGTCGGAAGAGCGACGTTTAAAACGTCGGACCACATTTCGTCGGAAGTGCGACAGGTTATAGAGGTCGGAAGTGCGACGGATTAGGAGACGTCGGAAGAGTGACGCTTGTTTGGAAGCGACGGAAAAGTGTCGATACTGTGACACTTTTTAGTTGTGTCGGAACTGCGACGGTACGGTAAACCACGGTTTGCCCGCCCTCTAACTGTCGCTCCTGCGACGACAATGTGTCGGAATAGCGACGATTTGGCCGTCGGAATTTCCGCCAAATGTTCTAGTGATTGTATAGGAAGAAGTATTTGCATTCTTCAAAGTAAAGGACTCAAACAACCACCATGCATAGACCTTACCTCCAAAGTGCAACGCTGCTACTCTGATGGCTTCATCTTCGGAAATTTGATGCTACTGCAGAAAGGTGTCTAGCTCTTCCACCCAAGCCCCGACTGAACAATTAGGGGAACCATCAAAGATAGATAGAAGAAATCTATCCATATTATGCTACTTTTCCATCCTCACCTTGACCTTGAAAAACTTCGGAAAAGTGACATGAGCTCTAAACTTTTGAGTTTGAGATTTATACTCATGCAAGAAACTAATAAGAGTTACCTCCTTTGGCATTCCTCCTCCTTCTTCCTTCATTATGGAAAAACTGGCCATGTGACTGCATTTTACATCATAGGGTGTGACTACATGCTCACATTCCCTATAAGAAAATCTAGAGTTTGGCTCAGCTTCAAACCCTCTTGGAGATCCTATACATATTTCCCTCCTTATCTTCTCAAATTCTTCATGAATGCTCTGTACAGATCTTGGAAGAAGCTTGGTAATCTTATCTTCCTTTTTCTATCCACATAGTGGAGTCTTCATCTTCTCTCTACTTGATAGCATGATGGCTGAGATCCATCGGCTAAGCGAGAGATCATTCTTTGATACCACTGTAATATTCAAAATCAGGAAAATGATACAACAATGAGAATATCTCAAAATATTCTAAAGTTGGACACCCAGCAATATGCAAACACAACAATGGAGCAGCAGTAACACTCAACTAATAGAAATGTGAGAGAAATCCATAGGCATATTATTAAGAAATATTAGCAAAAAATGAATACAATATCTTGAGGAAAAAGGTTACTCAAGATAGGCAATGCTCAGCCTCAAGAAACAAGTACAAGAAACATGATAAAACATTGCTACACATGTGTGCCCAAGCTATGAAAACGCAGTTTTATAAGAGAAATTGCATGCTAAAAATTTAAAATACATGGATATACAAATATTTGGCCCAATACAACATTGGGAGTGAATATCTTAGCTCCCAAAGGCTACCTCATGTCAATCCTGGAAGGATTGGCTATAAAATACAAAATTTGCAAAATGCCAGAGTTGCTAGGTAGCAGTTGCAACTCAGAAATAGAACTGCATGGATATGTGTTAGGTCCCTATATTACTAGTATAGTTCCTTATTTTTATTATTGTACCCTTGTAACCCCCATATTGTTATTATTTTTCCCTTAAATTATTATTGTTAGGTCGGCTAGGATTACATTGTGGCCCCACTAGGATTACATTATGGCCCATGGACTCCTATATATAGAAAAGAGGTTTTGTAAATTGTATCATCCAAGAATCGTTCATTCATGTAATGTATTGGAGGTTTCCCCCTCGAAGTGGCTTATTTATAAGGCTTTGATATCTCTTTTCTTCTATTTTTGGAGCTGGTTATGCAACATTTGGTATTAGAGATTTAGATTCTAGGGTTTCACTGCTCTAAACAGGTCATCGTGGAATTTTCGCTATAACTTATTTTCTATGAAGGTTCAGAATCTGAAATTTTGAGGGTGTGAAGCCGAAATCTTGAGGAAACCTGTCAAACAATTTTAGATCTTGGTTCACAATATTTTCGGAGATATGATCTGTGGAAGGTAGTGCTTTTTCAGGCTCCCGAATTTCATCTCAAAGAGGTTATCATGGGAAAATATTCATAACTCTCTCTCTGAGTATCGGATTGGAGTGCCATGAAAATTGGTCACAAGTACACGGACTTTAGTTTCTTGGATATCAATTTCAAAGCCGAAGGACAAAACAGTGAGACGTGGAAAGTCATACAAGTTCGCTCTACATTACCAGTCCATAATTAGGTCATTGTGGGAGATTGGACACAACTTTGTCTTGGAGAATCCAAATCGAGTCAGACCTGTGTCATTCGAAAGAGAATTTAGAGGGCTACATTGGTACAAAAATTCAAATATTGAAGTGCTACAATCATAGATATAATCCAATTTCAATATCGAGCTCTTCAAAAGCAAGAAAAAGGTGTGTATTTTTTTTTTCCAAATTGCATAAGTCTTGTTTGAAGAATCAATTTGAATTGATTCCAAGGGCATATTGTAGAATATATATCAGTATTGGGTTCTAAAATATGCCCCGTAAAAATAATTCAACACCCATCAAGCCTTCAGAAGGCTCTACTATGACTCATGAAGATGAAGAATTGCAACATGATCTATCAAAATTACAAGAGCAAGTGCAACAAATTTCACTCTCGCAAAGAGCAACAAAAAATGAAGTGGAAGTTTTGAAGAAAGGCGTGGAAGCTAAGATGGATGGCATGGAAGCTGGCATGGAAGCTAAGATGGATGACATGAAAGACAACATGGAAAACATGAAGAATGATCTAAAAGCAGATATAGAAGGTTTGAGGTTTGACAAAGTTGATACAAGAAATGTTTCATAATGGTGAAAAGATAGTAGAAGAAACTCATCATGAGAAAAAAATAAATGTTAATCGTGATTTCATAAACTCTAATGTTGGCGGGAAGAACCACCATATTCCAAAAATGGAGATGAGGAATTTTGATGGAAAGGATCCTGTAACATGGATACTACAGATGGAGCAATATTTTGATCTCCATAACGTGCAAAACACACAAAAGGTACGCATTGCAACTTTACATTTAGAACAAAATACACTTGTATGGTATCGATGGCTTTGCTCCCGTAAAAAAATTGTCACTTGGTCAATTTTTACGGAGAAAATGATAGCACATTATGAGGATACAAAGAGCAACACCTTCTTTAGCCAATTGATAAATCTCAAACAAAAGGGTTTAGTGGGGCAGCACATTGAGGACTTCCAAAAATCGAATATAAGGGTAACTGATATTCCAGAGGAACACAGGATTGATCTCTTCATAGGCACTTTAAAGGATAACATCCAACATGAAGTTCGCGTTTTGGAACCTGATTCATTGGAGAAGGCATTCGGGTTGGCAAGAAAAATTGAATGTAAAATTATGGCGACAAGGAAGCCTACCACTCACTTCTATAAAGAAGGAAGTGTTGCTATGCCTAGATTTCCACAACCTACAAGGTTGACACCACAACAATTGGAAGAAAAAAGAGCAAAAGGGCTTTGCTACAGCTGTGATAGAAAATACACTAAAGGTCATAAGTGTGCTGAGAAGAAATTATTTTACATAGATTGTGAAGAGGAAGAAGAAAATGAACAAGAAGAGGATATACACCAAGAACCAGCCCTAGAAGAGGAAGAAATGAGTCCGGCCATATCGTGTAATGCATTGGCAGGAATTACCACTCCTCAAACTCTCAAGATAGAAGGACATATCAAGAAGAAAAAGGTAATAGTGTTGATTGATTCAGGTAGTACCCATAACTTTATTCATTGTAAGGTAGCAAAGGAATTGAATTGTTTCCTATACCCAGCACCAGAATGTCAAGTGATGGTTCCAAATGGAGGAACTATAAATTGCTCTGGAAAATGCCATAATATCAAGCTAACCATGGGGGAATATGTATTGACTAGTCCAATGCTTTCCATTCCTATGGGAGGTGTTGATGTTGTACTAGGAGTACAATGGTTACAATCTTTGGGGACGATAGATTTTAATTTTCAAGAACTTTTCTTGAATTTTTTTTTCAGAAGGAAAGGAAGTCGAATTACAGGGTATTACAGGGAAGCCGGGAAATATAATAAGCTCTAATGTCATGAAAAAGCTTCTAAAGAAAGAACAACGGGGTGTAATTGCACAATTATGCTCACTAGAAGTTCCAACATCAAAATCATCTATTTCTACAGATCTCCAACAAGTCTTGGACAATCATTCCAAGGTGTTTGAAACTACCAAAGGACTCCCACCTATTCGTGATCATGATCATGCTATTCATTGGATTCCAGGAAGTGTTCCTCCAAACATCAGGCCTTATAGATATCTTTATGTCCAAAAGAGCGAAATTGAACATATGATTGCAGAAATGTTAGAGGCAGGTATAATTCAACCTAGTCAAAGTTCTTTCTCTGCTCCTATAGTATTGGTACACAAGAACGATGGATCATGGTGAATGTGTCTGGATTATAGGGAGCTCAATAAGCTCACCATTAAAGATAAATTTCCCATTCCTGTAATTTATGAATTATTGGATGAATTACATGGAGCAATTTAATTTACCAAGTTGGATCTTCATTTAGGATATCATCAAATTAGAATGAAGACTGAAGATATTACAAAATTAACATTTCAAACTCATGAGGGTAATTATGAATTTTTGGTCATGCCTTTTGGTCTTACCAGTGCACCTTCTACATTTCAAGTGTTGATGAATTCCATTTTCAAACCCTTCCTTAGAAAATTTGTGCTAGTATTTTTTGATGATATACTAATCTACAACAGGTCCTGGAAGGATCATGTTGAACATGTTGACAGGGTGCTCAAACTATTGCAGGAGAAACAATTATATGCAAAAACATCCAAATGTTTCATTGGAGTACAAGAGGTGGAATATCTAGGTCATATTGTATCTCACGAGGGTGTTAAGGTAGACCCTAACAAAATGAAAGCCATTAAGGAATGGAAAGTCCCCACAACCATAAAGTAGTTACGAGGATTTCTCAGGTTAACAGGGTATTATTGCAAGTTTGTTAAGAATTATGGGAGAATAGCAGCACCTCTAACAACGTTATTGAAGAAAGATGCATTTTCATGGACTCCTGAAGCAACTAAGGCCTTTGAACATCTTAAAGAGGCAATGTGCCTAGCACCGGTCTTAGCTACGCCAGACTTCACAAAAAGCTTTATTGTGGAATGTGATGCCTCAGGAAATGGAATTGGTGCAGTTTTAATGCAGGAAGGAAGACCCATTGCTTTTGAAAGTCGTCCAATCAAAGGAAAGTATTTACAGAAACCTATTTATGAGAAGGAAATGTTATCAATACTGCATGCACTAAAGAAATGGCGAACTTACCTAATGGGAAGACACTTCAAGGTAAAAAATGATCATGATAGTCTTAAACACTTTTTGGAACAAAGACTATCTTCAGAAGAGAAGAAAAAATGTGTCACAAAGATGTTGGGTTATGACTTTGAAATAATATACAAAAAAGGAAAGATTAATGTTGTTGCAGATGCACTCTAAATAAAGAATGAAGAGGTGGAAGCATTGCTTTGTGCCATTTCTATTATCCAACCAGATTGGATAACCAAATCAAGAGATGAATGGAAGAAGGACAAAGATGTATTGACACTCATTCAAAATTTGCAGCAAGATCCTAGTACATCTGATACATTTAGTTGGAAAAATGATTCCTTGTGGTACAAAGATCGCTTATATCCTTGTAGGAATTCCCAACTAAAACAAAAGATTATTTTGGAACTGCACACTTCTCCTTTAGGAGGACACTCAAGATTTTTAAAAACTTACCACAGGGTGAAGAAAGAATTTTTTTGGGGTGGCCTTAAATCCGAAATTCAAAAATTTGTGGCGGAATGTTTGGTTTGCCAGCAGAATAAAGTTGAGAAAATTAAGACCCCGGGACTTCTACAACCTTTATCCATTCCAAGTCAACGTTGGGAGGAGATTTCAATGGATTTTATCAAAGGTTTACCTAAGTCCAAAGGAAAGAATGTCATCATGGTGGTAGTTGATAGACTTACCAAGTATGCACACTTTTGTGCATTATCTCATCCATTTAAAGCAAGTACAGTTGCTACTACATTTATGGACAGAATTCAAAAGCTACATGGAAGCCCAAGGGTTATTGTAAGCGACAGAGATCCCATTTTTACTGAAAATTTTTGGACGGAGTTATTTTCTTGTTTGGGTACTCAATTAGCTCATAGCTCATCTTATCATCCTCAATCTGATGGTCAAACTGAGATAGTAAATAAATGTTTGGAAGGATATATTCGTTGTTTTGTATCTGATAAACAAACACAATGGGTCAAGTGGTTACCTCTCGCTGAATGGTGGTATAACACTTTCTTCCATACTGTAGCAAAAATGACCCCATTTATGGCACTTTATGGATATCATCCACCATCCATCACATCATATTTAAGGGAAAATTCGAAGGTTCAAGTAGTGTAAGATCACATCGAGCATCAGAAAGAAGTTCTCCAACTCTTAAAGGATAACCTAAATTTGGCACAAAACCAAATGAAACAACAGACAGATCAACATCGCATCGAGAGAAGTTTTGATGTAGGATATTGGGTATTTTTATGGCTACAACCATACAAAAAAATGTCCCTCAAGCAAGCTAAGAAGGATAATAAATTATCGCCAAAGTACTATGGTCCTTACAAGGTGTTGCAACATATTGGTACTATGGCATACAAATTGGAGCTTCCTGCTTCTTCGCGAGTGCATCCATTTTTCCATGTTTCATGCTTAAAGAGGGTTATAGGTAAAAATCTTCCAGTTCAAACAATATTGCCAGAACTTGATGAGGAAGGAAAAAACATATTGGAATCAGAAGCGGTCACAGAAACAAGAACTCGAAAACTACGGAATCGATCAATTTTAGAGTATCTCATCAAGTGGAAGAACTTACCCAGTGAAGATTCTACATGGGAGGATGAGAATTTTATACAGAAGCACCCAGAGCTACTCAAGCGTTGAGGACAACACTTTTTTGAAGTAGAGGGGCATGTTAGGTCCCTATATTACTAGTATAGTTCCTTATTGTTATTATTGTACCCTTGTAACCCCCATATTGTTATTATTGTGCCCTTAAATTATTATTGTTAGGTCAGCTAGGATTACATTATGGCCCATGGACTCCTATATATAGAAAGGAGTTTTTTTAAATTGTATCATCCAAGAATCGTTCATTCATGTAATATATGGGAGGTTTCCCCCTCGAAGTGGCTTATTTCTAAGGCGTTGATATCTCTTTTCTTCTATTTTTGGAGCTAGTTACACATAAATATGGCATGCCTCCTCCAATGGATCTTCCAAGTGAAAGGTTGATCCCCTCACCAAAGATCTCACCCTCCAACAATCTGCAAGAGCCCCACAGAAAATGCTCCACTAAAAATAACGCAGTCACTGGATGAAATTGCACTGTAGGGGCAAGAGAATGGGTTGGCCCAATGCCAAGATCTACAATAAACTCCAAATGCCTCCAAACTAATCTCTCAAAGGAAAGAGAGACTCCTCCTCTAAAAAATAGCCGATGGAGGTGGTGTAGTGAACCCTCACTACAACACCATGCAACACAACATTATTCTGCTGCAGAAATAACACTGTCTTGGAGGAGGATGCTTGGCCTCAAGCCTAGAAGTGAGGAAAATTATTGCAATCCCTCAAAAGGCCTCTCAAGAAGGAGAAGGAATCCTAAACAGGAATTCCCCCAGTAACTCTTGCTAAACAACAAAGAATGCACAATGTCTGAAAAGACAATGAGATCAATAATCCAAAGCATGAGAAACAATGGCTGCCTTACCCTCCTTTTAAACAAGTGAAAGCCCCTCTCCATGGGTCCCACTCCTCTTAGGGTTTCCTCCACCAAATAACCCTCTTCCCATTCATACTGCGTTGTTTCTCTAAGTGTTCTCCACCTCTTATCCCAACGCTATTGACTTGGTCAAACTTGGCCTTGTCCACTTGCAAATAACATTTTTCACACATGAGGGTAAGAAAACCATCTCCAATGATGATCCCCTTTCATACTATGAGAGATTTTATTGAGATTTTCATTATGCATGGGCCTCCTTACCCATTTATTCTCCTCCTAGGTGAAATCAGCTAAAATTAATATTCAAAATTATTGTAGGAAAATTTTGGAATATTACATTCACTTTCAATAGTCTCATTATTACAAGTAAAAGTGACTTTATTTAAAAACCAAGGCCTTAAAATGGATCTAAAGTAGGGAAAAATAAATATTACAAAATGATACCTTCCGAGGATGATTTTCTTAACATTACCCAAGCATATAGTTGAAGCTTCTCTTATTCAAGCAGAGTGAATCAACTGCACTAAGGGTCTCACATCCATAAAAAAAACCAAATCATCCTTCAAATATAGAACTCCAAAGCACACTACTGAAGGATATTAAAGCCATTCCCAGAGAGATATTGTTACACCATTTTTTGGTCATCTAACCTATTATCATTAGATGGACCCAAGTACACCATGTAAGACCAATTCTACCCTAAGTAAAATTTCTTTCACTATGTAAAATAACTTAATAAACCGCATTTATTAGGTTGTTTATGGTCTAAACAGGAAACCCCAAAAGGAAATATTAAACAAACCTATTTTGTTTAATTTTCCTCATGGAATAATTAATTAAACCATAATTTACTTATTATTCCTAGTCATGTTTAACCCAAAAACAAAGAAATTAATTAGATAAACCTTTATTTATCTTATTATTTTCTAGGAATAATTATTTAAATCTTATTTAGATAATATTCCTTGTTAAATATAACCAAATCACCCACAAATAATTAAATAAATCATTATTTATTTGATTATCTTCTAACCGCTTCCTTAAAAAGATAAATAAATCATTTATTTATTTATTTTTGACTAATCAAGGGATTTGACCCGAGTCAAATACCTTTTCCCTCCAACAAATATAATAAAATATTCCATAAAAGGTGGATCTAGATTTGGTTAACATTATTTTAATCATGCACCAAGATCTAGAATGACCCAATATTTTGTTATAAATAGGAGGTTTTTTCCTATCATTCTTCACCTTTTGTTGCCTATTAGATCACTCTGGATCTATACACTTGGTCCCATTTTTCTACCATTTGCTGTGTGAGCTCCCTTTGAGTTCCATTCTTTGTGTGGGTTTTATACACCAACAAGAGAGAGAAATCTTAGATCTGAAGTGCTGAGGACTTCCAAGAACCCATCCCACTGAGGAGAATTGGATACACCTTCTTGTTTTCCTCCCAGGTGCCCCATTAATATAAAAATTCTTTCAAAAATTGTTCTTGTCTTGTCTATTGGTATATGGAGCAAACCCTTATTTTTTTTGCTTAATGTCTTTCCATGCATAGATCTGGTTTTTGCAGCTCTTTTATGTTCAACTAACCGCAGATCTGAAGATATTGGCAGCCACTTTTGTTGTTAGGGCTATTAGTTATGCGTAGCTAAAGTGGTCCTTTTTCGTACACTTCGAAAAAGGATTCATACTAACAAATGGCGACTCCACACGGGTTTTAAATTATGACCACTGTCGTTTTTCATATTCCTGCATATCCAGCTACTTCAGACCCTAGGGTTTCTTTTCAGCTGTTTATTTTTCCTATTTTTATGTTGTTTTTCTCACATAAAACCCTAAAACATTAAAATTTTTAACTTTCGTGTGTTTCTGGCCCTATTGCGCAGGTAAGCGACATCATCCGCAACTGAGACGGCAACGTTTCTGACAATCTGCCGTCGAGACAACCAGAACAGGGGGTCGCACTTTTTGGCCCATAACCTATGACCTGGACCTCCAGGTCACACTTTTTAGCCTCTTTTCTGCGACCTGCACTGCAAACAGGTCAAAACCTGCGACCTGCCATTTTTTCAACTATTTTTCTGCACTTTTTCTAGGTTTTTCTGAAGCTTCTGTCAGGGTTTTCCAGCCTCTATCTCAGCCCGTTTTGACCTGTTCCTAATCTTTTTTGCTCATATAAGTGGGAACCTAGCCCCCCCTAAGGCTTCAGTACCCTCCACTTTTGGTGGAAGAGTTTCAGCTGCTTCAGGTGTCTGATTTTTCAGAGTTTCAGCCTCCCCTTTTCCAGATCTGTTACCTCTTTTTCAGATCCCTTTTAATCAGCTCTTCTACCTCTCAAATCACCTCCTGAAGATTTTTTTGGATCTACTTTTAGGGCCACCTCCTTGCCCCTTCCGCTCTTTGCTGATTTCCTCCCTTTTTCCAGCCACCTTGCCTCTGTCTCTTGGCTGTGATCTGCACCTCTTTTCAGCAGCTTTATCCTTTAGATCCCTGTCCCTTTTGACCCTATATCTATTGGCCTCTTTTTAAGTGTGTTTTGACTAGATTTTTGCCCTTTTTTAGATTAGTTTTGAGATACCCACCTCCTTGGGTTAGATAGATGCAATTGTAGCTGTTAATTTTTTGTTATTTCAGCATTATATATTGTTCTCTACAGATCTATTTTCAGTTACACAGCACACTTTTTTCTTGCTCTCAAAACGGAAAGGTTTTAAAAATTAAAATTAACACACACCACACACTGACCCTAAGTGAAGAAGCGCCTGGTTAACACCACCTGGCAAAGACTCTAAAATCAATTGTCACTGCACTTTGTCTGCCCTTGACCTCACTTGATTCTGTCCCTTACTGCCCTTGTCGGTTTCCTTCTTCCTGTCATTATTGCGCCCCCAAGGCGCCTTTCCTAGAGACTTCTTGGCCTTCACCCTCAGTTTCCGGTCGATCGACCTGCTCCGCCCCGCCGTCGTCGAGCCAGTCCTCCTCTGAGTCTGCACTCCGACTCCTCTCCTGATTCATTGGGTTCTCCTTCTCCTCCTGGTTCTCCCCATGTCACCTTCACTATGTCTGGTCCAAGGCCTAACGCTAGCGGTGCTCCCGGCCCTAATGCCGGCAATACTACTAGTGGAACCGCCACAGGAACTGCCCCGGCCATACCCTTGCTACCGTACATTGTAGGCCTCAGCCTCCCCGATTTCAATCAGTTGATCAATGACCCTATCCGCCACAATGCTGGTTGGCCTGCTATGCCAACCAAGCTCCCCTCTGACATCCCTAAGTTTGAAGGCCTTACGGGAGAAGATCCAGCCAATCATGTCTGATCTTTCCACATGTGGTGTTCCTCCAGTTCCATTACCGATGACTCCATCCGTCTCTGATTGTTCCAATGCACGCTTACCGACGAAGCTTATAAATGTTATGTTGACCAAGC
Organism: Pinus albicaulis; assembly: GCA_034641835.2. Taxonomy (NCBI): domain Eukaryota; kingdom Viridiplantae; phylum Streptophyta; class Pinopsida; order Pinales; family Pinaceae; genus Pinus; species Pinus albicaulis. The sequence goes on along the minus strand of JAXQQM020070159.1, from coordinate 17,668 downwards.
CACCTCTTCCCATACCACCTTTACGACCCTTGCCCAAGCCTTTTTGTCTTATTTCCAGCTCCCTCTCTGATACGATACTGGCACGGAGCTCTTGACTTCCTTCAAGCAAACCTCTTCGACCCGCCTTTCCGCCCATGTCCAGGAATGGTGACGAAGACGGAGCTTATGTCGAGCCTCCCCTTCGAAGATCGGGTTTACATGGACTGGTTCCTTCGCACCCTATTAGCTCCCATCGGCAAAGATGTCGCCTCCCATTTTCCTCAAACCGGAGAAGCCGCCCTCCAAATAGCCTTGAAATATGACCTGATCTACGCTCAATCTGGTTATGTTTATACCGTTCTTCCTGACCTCCCCAGGCCCGGTGGCGCTAATGCCCCGGGGGCATCTCATTCCACCGACGGTATCATTGGAGCCCTTTCCCATCCGTATGCTCAACCTCCTATGGGCTATGGTCTCCCTCAGGGAGGGGCCAGCAACTCTAGCACTCTTCCCCCTCCCGGTAGCATGTATCCAGGATACGGCATGCCTCCTCCTTTTTCCCAACCTCCTGCTTACCTCAATGTTGCCCAACCTAACCATTACCTTTATCCGCAGCCTGGTGCACCAGCTCCTCCAGCATATGCGCTTCCATCTCCCTTGCCTCCTCCAATCCCGCAACAACACTTATAGCCCCCTCCAGGGCAAGTATTTTCACAGCGGGGCGCGACTAATCCCCCTTCTTCTCAAAGAAGGTGGAGAGGCAATCCATAGAAATCTACCCTTGGTACCCGTGGACCCAATCCAGGTGTTGACCCTAACACTGCCAACCAGCACCAGGGAACTCAGCCCAAGCCGGACAGGACACTTCGCACAAATAAGCCTTGTTCGTGTTGCGGTGTTTATGTTAATTACACCCACGATTTTCCCTTCTTACCCCAAATGCGGTAGATGTGGGAGTCTCAAGCCACATTGCGCGGACAACATGCCTCCCCCCATGCTCCTCCTAATGTGGCCACTACCCAACCAGTTGTGTTTACTAATCCCTTCCCTCAGCAAGGATTCATGGCTACCCAAGCGCCTGATAGCCAGGTCGCCACTCCACCTTCCCTTTCTGGTTCCTCCGATTACCAGATCCTTATGATGCACTTCGATCCTTCCCCGAACGTCGACCTTCACCTTCAAACTCGGTCTCGCCAGTACCCCAAGCCTCTTGCTCAGTCTACCCTCGAGCCTCCTTCTTCAGGTTCTATAGAGCCTCTTTCGACACCGAATGGCCCCTTACATATCCCTCAACCCAAAGTTGAGGTTCATACCAAGATTCCTAAGGGACCATTACGTCGAAACGCTGCTTCCGGTCGAGCTTCTCATTCGTATAGCATAGTAGATGATTTGGCACAATCTCCTGCTGCCATTTCCACACTGGAACTCCTCCAGTCATGCCCTTCCCAAAAGAAGGCTCTACTATCTGTCGTGGGTGCTATAGATCCTACTGATGACCAAATTATTGTTTTCGACGCCACTCAATCGGACCATCCTCCTCTTCCTTCTTCTGTCGCCTTCCAAATCCCAGTCAAAATCTGGAACACCAACGTTTCTCGGTGTATAATTGATGAGGGGGCATCCACCTGTGTGATGTCCACTTCGATTTGGAAGCAACTCGGATCTCTTGAGATGGCCCCTTCCACAATCACCTTCGAGCGTCGGACGGCCACGCCTCCCAGCCCATTGGCATTTTCCGTGATTTTCCTATCACCCTCGACAGTAAGACCGTTTGCGTTGATGTCGAAGCCATTAACGCCCCTCTAGACTACAACATTCTATTGGGGTGAAGCTACACCTATGCTATGTCTGCTGTCCCATCTGCGGTTTTCCGCAAGATGTCTTTCCCTCACAATGGAAAGATAGTCACCATTGACCAGCTGTCTTATCATGAGCCGTCGTCTTAGACCTCCCCTGAGATGACCATCTCTTCTGTAGCCAATAAGAAAACCGTCGATTCCTTAACCAGTGTCTCCCTCGGCGTCTACAAAGATTCCTCCCTGCTTGGAACTTTTCCTGGTCTTCCCCCTCCTCATATTTCTGATCCCATCTTGTCGAATGTTTGCATGATGCAATCATCTCGAGCTACCCTTAAGCGGCCCGCTTCGGCTAGTCAGCAACCTCAGACTCAACCTCGCCCACCGCAACCTGCTCCTAGCCTTTCATCTCCACTAGCCGGACCTCCTCCTTCTGGCCCTGCTCTTACAGCTGGTATCCCTGAACCCCTTTATCCTCCCGGATTAGTTCCCCCAGGCCTTAACCATCTCGGAGTTGTCCCTCCTGGTCATTACCCTGCTGGGTAGATACCTTTCCTGGCTCCCCCTCCCAGAGTATATTTTGTCCCCATCATGGCCACCCTCTCTCTCCCTAACCTGACTTTGGGCATACCGGTCTGGTACCTTGATCCTCCAGCTGCTACCCCTCCTGGTCACCCCAAACCCTACATGGCTTTGACACCGGTTCAACTGGTCCCCCTCACTTCCTCCATTACCACTGTGCCCCCAACACCTCCACAGGACCCTTCTCCTGTTGTGACGGCTCCCGGGAAGAAAGGCAAAGCTCGCAAGGCGGCACCCAAAGACAAGACCACCACGACTGACTCGGCTCCTCCACCACCCGCAAAGCCTTGTGCCTTGTGTGATGTCGTCGGTCACGCCACCCATGCTTGTCCCGAATTGCCCCGTATTCAGCCCATGCTTAAATTCGTGTTCCCTGAGTCTACGGTCCCCGACCCTTCTCTTCTGTCCTCGTTCGTAACCAAGAAACCCAAGACTATTCACACTAGCAAACCCTGCGCTTTGTGTGGTATCCATGGCCATTACTCCCACCATTATCCTCACCTGACACATTACTGCGCCTCTTTATAAGTATTTCGAGAGTATGAGGTTGAAAAAAATCAATCCGCCTCTCCCATACTCGCGCAGTATGCATCGGGCCAGCCTGAGGATCCCCCCGCTCCCCTCGACACTCCTCCCCCTGATGTTCGGATGACGGAGTCTACTACGACCATTCTTTACCTCTCTTCCTCTCTGCGACCTTCAGCGCCCAGTCCCCTTGCATCCTCCCCTGTGGCCTCGCTTGACCCCCCTTCAGCGACCACCCTGGACCCCCTCGTTTCTACCCATACACGAGATCACTTCACTTGTATCTCTATTGACCTCCGCAGCCCGAGTCCTCGCCACACTTCCACTAGCCCTCATATACCGCCCTCTCATTTGTATATGAGTCATAGTCATCCTGCTCCTTGCACTCCCTCCTGCAGTTGCTGCTCGATGTCTTCTATCCACTCATGTTTCCGTCATTATATCTCTTCCCCCCATTTGTTGTCTTGTGACAACATTCTGTAGGACCTCCCGTCCCCACCCTTTATCAGTTACGCCGATGGTGTAAGTCATTACTCCCAGAATCTAGCCTTGGCAGGTTGGGCCATTTTCACCCCCTTGCATGCCCTTGTCCTCTCTAACGGGGTATGCATTGGTACTGCCACCAACAATCAGGCTGAATATGATGCAGTGCATGGTCTCTTAGCCGATGCCCTCTTTCATCGCATCCTCCATCTGCATGTTCATCTAGATTCCCTACTTCTTGTCATGCAACTAAATGGTGTTTATCATCTGCATAACCCTGTGCTGTTTAGACGATATTTACGAGTGAAACTCTTGATACGTGAATTTGAAACCATAACTTTCAATCATGTACCTCGAGAACAAAATCACTATGTAGATAGTATTGCAAACCACGTTCTAGATTGGCATTTATCATACGCATTTCATACAAGACAATAACATTCATAATCATTAAAAACGATGCATATCCATAATATGTGTCGCAAAACATGTGTTTAGAGTCCATCTACTCTGATACATATGACATGCCCATAGCATGTTACAAAAAACTCAAAACCGGGGGCACCACTTGCCCCTACATACACACTAGGGGGCACCACATGCCCCACACCTACTCACTATCTGGCAGATCCCGAGCCAATGGCTCTGCCCCTACAGCCCGTAGATCACGTATGCCCTGACCGGCCATCGCCATGCGCCGCATGACCCCTCGCCATTCCGAGGGAAGAACAATGCATGCCTCCATGTACTGGTCGTCCAAGTCTTGCCACCCGTGCTCTGAAACTCCAGTCAGAAACATCTCACATCTACGGCGGATGTCCTCCAGAAGGGCGGCTACATCCTCATTTCACGCTGCTCTCGACCCACTCGACCCTGCAGCTCCAGAGACTACCGGGCGCCCCATATATCCGGTCGGTTTTACCAGAGCTATATCTGCATACCAAAAGTACATGAATTAGTACCATATCTACTATTCAATAACTTTAATATGCCCATACAAGAATAGTTACTTATCACTTACCATCGGGCCCCCATACTCGACCAAGTAGAATTGGTAGGTCCGGATCCCCACAATAACTCATCCCGCTATAGGGATAGTCGTCTATGTATAACGGCATCTGATCCCAATGGGCAAATAACTCAGGTCGAAACACTCGCCCGACCGCCCCTCCTCCTCCTCTGCACAGTAACTGCCCCCACTGGCGCATCCTGGGCTCTCTCGGGCCCCCATCTGGGAGCTATATACGAGGCCATAAGGTAGGGATCTTCTCAAAGAAAAAGGCGCACAATAAAGTCCCATACGAGCAATCATGGTTCACCTGCCGCTTGCAGAGCGACAAATGTTGTTTTAGCGACACAAGCATCATTTGGGCCCACCCATAGTAGTTCCCGCTCAACACACTCTCCACAATCATCATCTACCCCCCAGTGATGAGATGGAGCGCCTGGTTGCCCAGGATATGCAGCACTGTTGCAGCCACTGCACGGGTCTCTAGTATCTCTAGATCCCCGATCGGTATCCAAGTCCCCTTGACTTGGAGACCCGGTTGAAAATTTCGCGCCACAAACTCCATGATATGCTGCCCCTGCGGTAATACTGGCTGCGTGTTTCCCACCATCCCAAGTGGCGGGAGACCTGTCAGGAAATACACATCCTGGACTGTCAGTTCGATCCTGTTCCCCTGCACTACAAATACCTCATGCTCTGGATCCCAATAACTGATAATCAGGGCCAACAAGGGCTCTCCAGCTCTCATCAAAGGGTTCTCCAAAAACTTTAGAACCCCAAACCTGGCCAATGTTGGTCGCTTTAATTGTTTTCACAATTCAAGCTCCACATAAATTGTCAACCCGAGGAAGTCTTTTTATTCCAAAGACAATCACGCACTGGATATGCTCAATTTCAAAAGAAAGAACAATGTTGTAGTAAAAATCCACACAATTATTAATCACAGAAATCTAATTATTCACACTCTGTTTAATCAAAGCTAAAGTCACTTAAGTTATAGCAGAAATAATTCCTATGTTGCAGTTAAAATCCAAGTAAAGGAAAATAAATCTGCAAGAAAAGAAATCAATCAACCATAGCAGGAACAGGACCCTATTCCTTAATTAGGAACTTCAGCACCTGCTGCCTGGCACTAATTACACTGTAGAAAATATGACTCAAGAGACCAAGACCCTATTCCCATGAACAGGAACCTTCAGCACTTGTTCTCTTGTTTCTAATCACACTGCAGGAAAAGAAAGGCAATTAGTGGGAGCAGGACCCTATTCCTTTGTACAGGAATCTTCAACACCTGCTTCCTAGCATCATACATTCACACAATCAACAGAAATAGATTTCTCAACTTCTCAAAAATGAATGTATTAAACACATGTAGCGTTAAGGAAACAGAGTACTTGATGAACTACAGAATTGTGCAACTAGTGTTTAACAACAGAATTAAAGTAAAGTGCAAACAGCGTAAAGAATTAAACAAATTACAGGAACAGAAGGGTGAATCTTGTGAGGAAGGCGGGCCCTTTCCCTCTCACAAGATTCCCCAGGGAAATAATTAAATTGGAGCGCTCAAAAGAAGATTATATTCATCTGTCAAAAGAAATGATACATTACAAATGGAGTCTAGCTCCAGTTCTCACACACGATGTTCTCCTGTAGCTTTCAAACTCGAACTCCCCACTAATGATGATGTCTCCTCTTTTTAAAGAGGAGACATCTTTTACAATTACATGAGAGCAAATCTACGTTTATCCCAAATCTGTTCACTTTCTTAAAACAGGACTATTCTGTTCTTCCAAAAAAAGATATTGTTACAACAGAGACAACAAGAATGCTATCTTCAGAACGGTCCATGTAACCATGTCTTCATGTTGTTACTATTGTTCCACAAAAGGCTCTTCCAGAATCGCAAATTACGAGTGACGGAATTTGCGTGCTTGACGGCTGTTTCAGCAACTAAGTCAGCTGTTTCAGCAACGGCCGCTTGTTCCTAGCAAAGCATATAACTTATCTGCGAGCTTTTGGACTTATGTTAGCAACGATGCACTTCGATTAATGATAAAATATAAGAGTATTATGGAATTATATCTAAACAGATTAAACATATAATAAAGAAGAGGATTTTATATACCTTGGGATAAAGTAGATGAAAATGATAATGGAATCCTTTTTAATCATGGTTATAAAAGTAAAATGGTGTCAAATTATATAGCAAAAATGATACATAGTGGAGTCCTAACATCCCCCCCAGCTGAAAATGTTGCATGTCCTCAGGCAACCCCTAGTCTGAGTCAGAGTCTGAGTACTGATACTGTGCATGCAAATTACTCAAGAAGTAGCTGGAGAAGGTGGCATCTGTAGGAGCTCGGAATCCTTTATTGTTCTGCAATTGCTGCCATGTTGAAGCTTCATCTCTGCCAGCCAATTGGTAGTGACACTGATATTTCTCTGAAGGCCGCCATAAAATTGGAAAATGAAAATGATAACCGATCCAGTTTACTCCACAATGTCGAATGCATCCAATGTAATTAGGTACCCTGGAAAGTGCAGCTTGAAGATTGTCAGGGTTAAAAGGGTGATAATCTTGTCTTTCTTTACATGACTGCTGCCAAAACATAGTATTGGCCTTCAATGCAGTAGTCCCCTTTACTCTAATTTGTTGTTGACACTTAAAAAGTGTTGAAGCCTGTAATTGTTGTATATACCTATGCATTCCTGGCTTCTGTAAGAATTTATGATATTGTGCTATAAACATGGCTGGACTTAAAGGTTCTGGTCTAATCCAAAGGAGTCTATTCTCCTCATTATGACTGCTTGCAGTGAACGCAGTTTTCCAAGTGAGCTGGTTGGACAAAAATGAAACAAATGCTCTTATTTGTATATCACCTACAATTGGAATAATATTAACTCTTCTATTGTCGGGAATGGCCTCATTATGAAGGTAAAGTTCGCACAGCAAATGCTGGTCACTTTCAGGGGCCTCAGTAAAAGTCTCAACAAATTGCTCTGAAGTAAGTAATTCATGCGGTCTGCCATCCTTTATTGCTTTTAATTGAAAATAAACTAATCGTTCAGAAAGAAAGAGAGAGTAGTTTACAGAGGGTTTGCGGGTAGCCATCAACTTCTGTACTAATGAAAACATCAAGGCCATCTTTTCCTTAGATTCCTTGACTTCCTTTTTGGAGTCCTTGAGCTGTTGCATCATCTGTTCCCAACTGTCCCAGTTGGCATATACGTGATTCTGCCATGCTAGCTTATGCTGCTGTAGTATTGTATCTTGTTCTTCAACATATTGTTTCTTCCATTTGTTCATCAGTTCCAATTGATTCCATGGCCGAGTCTGTGTGCTAGCATTAGAAGTACTGGGTTGGGACGTTGTTTGAATGGCTACACTGACTAACTTAGGGCGAGATATCTGCGGTGGTGCTTCTGTCTGAGTGGCTGCATTAACTATGACAGGGCGAGATGTCTGAGGTTTAGTTTCTTTTTCTTCCTTTATGGAGAGCCCTACTGGTTCTTGTGGAGCAGTAGGGCATCCCTCTTTTATTCCAGCTGATGTAGATGCCTCAGATATTTGAACTTTAACTAATTTGTAGCCTGCCTGCTGGTAAATATTACCACACTCATGGCACATGTATTCCTTACATGGCTCGTTATTTTGCATTGAGGCTGTGTGTGCTAACATATAGAGATTCAGTTCTCTATCAAAAGCTTCTCGTGCCATGGTTAATTCATTCTTGTAGGCTTCCAGTTCAGACTTCAAGAATTCATTCTCCTCCAATAAAGATGTCATAGTATGTAAACCCTGTACGCTGGTTGATTCTGCTGGGGTAGTCCGCTGTTGCACAGCCGTAGCTGGTTCTTCTGGGACAGCTACAGCTGGTCTCCCACTATCATCATGCTTGGTGTATTTTTGTACCACATTGGCTGGTTCTTGTGTTTCAGCCTCTGGGTAAGTGACTGGTTCTTGTGTGACAGTCACTGTTTGAGCCATAAACAATGTCGTATTATCCCGGGGCACTGGTTCTTGTGTGGCAGTGCCACCGGACGAGACGGGTTGGGGGGTTTGAAATGGGGATGAAGATTGGAGTTGTAACAGAATAGTGGCAGGGTCAGGGGAAATGGGAGTAACTCCTGTTTCAACAGTCATCTTCATTTTCCTTTTTGGTAGGAAATCAGAGAAGTCACTGTCTTTCCTTTTCTTTGCGGGGGAGGATTGTTCTCTGGGGGAAGGGCTTTCGGAAGAAGTGAAAATTTGAAATTTAGCCCTTGTCCGTCGTTTGGAGACTGAGACTGTTGGGGTTCTTTTCTTTTTATAAGTAGGTGGGGATGGGGGTGTTAGAGAGTCATCACTAGGGATAGAAATAGTGGGAACGGTTGACTCTACTAAGTGGGACGAGCTTGGGGTTGGGTCAACTGGCTTTGGGGCTGAAGTTACTGGGGAATGTGGAATATCATCCCGTTGTCCTTCATAAGGAATTTCAGGAGTATCTTGGGAAATTTCGGGTTGTTGGGACATTTGAGCCTGCTGAGGAATTTCAGGCAGCTGGGGAACAGGGAGTGGATCAATCAGAGGGGGATTTTGCTGAGAAAAACCCCTCTGTATTAACAGTTGGCATAAACGATGGTGAGTGAGGGATAACATTGGGAATTTAGACCGTCTACAATAATAAGACATGTTTCTGATACAACCAAGCAGATAATAGGGGATATTAACCATTCGACCATTTCTCAAATGATTCATCAAAACAAAGTCGTGGTTGTATACTACCTAGTAACGCCATTCGCATGTCAAGTAGTGTTTGATGAACTCTGCCACTGATGGCCATGGTCGAGGAAGTGAATGCAGATTGACGCCGCGGCCTTTAAGTTCAACTGGCTCATCTGGACGAAGAAAATCTTGCTGTGCATTCAGAATAACCTGCTTTCTGCTGAACCAGCGAGTCCCAATAGCTGGCAACCCTGAAATTTGAACTATGTCCTCCTCTGTTACTGAAATGCGAACCCCTTGAACCACTGAAAAATCCCCTTGAAGGTTTTGTGCAAACTCTAAAACTTGTTCCTGGTCAAATTCACCCAACCTTTCAAAATATACTGTCCATCCCGCTTGTTGGAAAATTTGATAGGCTTCGGGGAACAATTGAAGAAGATTTATGGAACCAGGCTCGTGTCTAATGGCCGACCCTCCCATGGCTCTAGCTTTGAATTACATGCAGAGGCACAGAAGACAGTAAACACAGACTTTGATCGCGCTAGTTGTTGCAACAGAGGCTGCAGGGTCTCAATGACGGTGGAAGTGGATATAAAAAGGACGGAGGATTGGTTAATGCGAAATGATTGTTCAGTTTTCGAAATTCCCCCCCCTACGTATGGTGTAATGATGATTGGGCGTGTAAATATTGTAATCATTATGAATGAAATCCTCTCTTTAATATAGTTTAACTGAATTACATTAAAACCTCATACCTTACATTTTTACCTTTGGTTCAATAATTCGAAGTGTCAAGTGCTTCAAAATGGCTTAATATACATGGAAGAATCTGTAGATTTCTCTTAAATTTAGAACAGGAGTGTAACCGAATCTGCTCAGTGCTGAATAATTTTTCACCCAAAGGATCTGAAGTATAAACGTGGAGAACCAAAAATCTTATATAACAGCAAAGAGAAATGATGTTTTAATGATGACAGGTTGCTGAAACTGGTGTTTCAGCAACGGAAAAATGAACGATACGTTGCTGAAACTGGTGTTTCAACAACGGGAAAAATCAGAAAAATGGGATAAATGACTTGGGTCTGTAAGAAGTGGGGGAAGTATTTGGTAAGGGATAATTTAAGCAGTAAGGGATGGGAAATACTAGCTGAAGGGAGAGATTTCAGGAATGGTATGAGTGGGAAAAATGGAAAAAGGGCAATAATGTAGAAGTGAGGATGAAGGGATATTGCTAGGAAATGGGGTAAAATGAAGGGAACAAGCTTCTGTGATTGAAGCTTCAGATCTTCTCATGATGAATCTGTCCTCCTTAATGAGCTTTTCCAGAATCTGCAAAATTCAATTGTAATATGCCAATCCTTGACAAGGATTATTAGTGCTAAATCTAATCTAATACTAAAAATACAGTGCAGAAAATTAAGTGTTGTGAGGAGCAGAAGACTCCCCTAGAAAAAGATAATAAATATCAGTCATGCAAGCAGTCTTGAAATCCTCTTTAGAAACAGGGCGCTGGTATAGACGGAGCCTATGACCATTGACTAGTAGAGGTGTTTTAGAACCATCAATTGTTAAAAGTCTTACCATTCCATTTGGAAAAACAGCATCTACCTCATATGGTCCAAGCTAGCGTGTACGTAGCTTACCCTGAAAATTTTCAAACCGAGAGTCATACAACAAGGCCCAATTACCTTTTTGAAACTGCTTGTGTTTGATAATTTTGTCATGCCACTTCATCCTTTCTTGTTGTATCATGGTTGTTTGATGAATGGCATCTAATCTCTTTTCATCCAACTCAAGAAGCTGCTGCAACCTAGCTGTCTGCACATCAGTCAAATCAAGATTAACAGCTAAAGAAGTTCTTAGAGTTTTAATCTCAAATTCCACAGGAAAAACAACATTTTTACCATAAACCAATTCATAGGGAGAAAAACCTGTAGTGTTTCTCCAAGTAGTTCTGTAAGCCCATAATGCCTCAGGCAGCCTTTGAGACCAATCCTTCTGATTGTCCTTCACTGTTTTAGTTAGAATGGCTTCTAATAATTTGTTTGTGCTTTCCACCTGCCCATTGGCCTGGGGGTGGTATGGTGTAGTCATTCTATGTTGAATATGATATTTCTGAAGGGTAGACTTAAAACCATGGGAATTGAATGGAGGTCCTCCATCTGTAACTAGCTCTCTAGGAATTCCAAATCTAGTAAAGATTTCTTCAAATAAGAAAGCTAGGACAGCCTCTTCATTGGCTCTAATAAGTGCTTTGGCCTCCACCCATTTAGTCATATAATCTGTACAGACTAATATGTATGTTCTTTGATTGGATGGAGGGTTAATGGGTCCTATGAAATCCAAGGCCCATGTTTCAAATGGTTCAGAAATTACCTGGGGATTTAATGGCATTTGATCTCTATGATTGGGTTGACCCATTCTTTGGCAGCTGTCACAAGCCTTTACATATTTCTTTGCATCCTTGAATAATGAGGGCCAATAGTAACCCATCCTCAGAATTTTGTGTGCTGTTCTCTTATCAGCAAACTGCCCTCCACAAGGGCCATCATGACAAGCTTTCAATATATCATACACTTTATCTTCTCTAATGCATCTTCGGATTTCCTGATCAAGCCCAGTGTAGAAAAGACACCCGCTTATCCAGCTATACCTGGCACTTTGTTGAACAATTCTTCTCTTTTCTCTGTATGACAGGTGTGATGGTAATTTTCCTGCAACCAAATAATTAGCAATATTTGCATACCAAGGAGAGTGAGCAGAAACCGCAAATAAATACTCATCAGGAAAAGAATCATCTACTGGAATATCATTATCAGTTTTTAACCGTGAAAGGAAATCAGCCACCACATTTTCTTTACCAGGCCGATCTACAATTGTGATATCAAATTCCTACAGTAATAATAACCATCTGGTAACTCTAGCATTTGTGACAGATTTGTTCATTAAATACTTAATAGCTGAATGATCAGTGTGCACAAAAGTAGAATAACCAGTGATATAGTGTCGGAATTTATTAATGGCATAGATTACTGCAAGAAACTCTTTCTCAGTAACTGTATAATTAAGCTCAGCAGGGGTCATATTCTTACTAATAAAGTAGATAGCATAAGGAAGATGATTTTCCTCTTGTCCCAAGACAGCTCCAATTGCAGTGTCTGAAGCATCAGAAGATATATGAAAAGGGAGATTCCAATCAGGCCCCCTCAAAATAGGAGCAGTATACAACTGATGCTTAAGTTCTTCAAAAGCTTTTTGACAAGAATTAGTCCACTTAAATTCAACATTTTTCATAAGCAACACAAATAATGGAGAAGCTATCTTAGAAAAATCTTTAATAAATCTTCTGTAGTATCCAGCATGTCCTAGAAAACTTTTCACATCATTTTGTGTTTTAGGAACAGAAAGATTCTGAATGACCAATATTTTAGATGGATCTACCTGAATACCTTGAGATGAAATAAAGTGTCCAAGCACCACTCCTTCACTCATCATCATATGACATTTTTCAGTACTTAGGGAGAGGTGAGCTTGTATACATCGTTTAAGTACTTTCTCAAGGTTTTGTAATGCATCTTCGAAAGACACACCATAAGGAGTAAAATCATCCATAAATATTTCCATAGAATCATTCAGCATATCAGAAAAGATTCCTATAACAGCTCTTTGAAAGGTTGCTGGTGCATTACATAGCCCAAATGGAAGGACTCTATAGGCAAAAGTTCCCCAAGGGCTGGTGAAAGTGGTCTTGTCTTGGTCTTGGGGTGCAATTCTTATCTGATTATACCCACTGAATCCATCTAGAAAAGAAAAGAATTTCTTCCCTGCCAGACTATCCAACACCTGATCAATGAAGGGTAAAGGAAAGTGATCCTTTTGAGTAGCTTTGTTTAAGGCTCTGTAGTCAACACATACTCTCCATTTCCCTTTTTTCTTAGGGACAATTACCAATGGGGAAACCCATTCACTGTCAGATATAGGGTATATAAATCCTGCATTAAGCAATTTTTGAAGTTCTTCCTTAACAATTTCTCGTAAATTAGGATTCATTCGTCTTTGGGGTTGACAAACAGGCTGGCATCCTTCTTTAATGTAAATTCGATGAGTACATAATTCAGAAGAAATACCTTTCATATCCGTATAATCCCATGCAAATGCTTCCTTATATTCATGCAATAACTTCATTAACTGCTGTGTTTCATTAACTGTTAGATCAGGATTTATGTTTAATGTCTTGCCAGGTTCAATTTCAACTGTTATGCTTCTAGATGAGATGGTGGTTAATGTATGAGATGAGTCTTCAGATTCAATCTTGTCTTGAGTATCAGTTTCAAAAAGTGCAGTTAATTGATTGTGTGTTTCAGCAATTACAGAAGAAGGCTCACAAATAAAATTATTAATTATCTCATCCTCTGTATTGTCTTTGAGAGTTAAAGCTTGTCCAATAGTTAGAATAGGCTGAACAGCATTATCATCATAATCCATCCACATAGAATCTTCATTATTAATTATTGGTGTAGCATGAGGATAAAGAGTAAGTTGTTTTGTTTCATAACCATTAGAAATTGTCATTGAACCAGATCTGCAACTGATAAAAGCATCAGCTGTGGCCAGCCATGGCCTTCCTAGAATTAAGGGATGTCCCCCCAGCTTTGTTTTAGTTTGCAATACAACAAAATCAGCTGGGTATTTCCAGGATTCAACTGAAATAAGTAGATCCTCAACAACTCCTTCGGGTTTAATTGTAGAACGATCAGCCAACTCTAGAATGGTGGGTGTATCTCTGATTGTGTTATTCAGCTGTAACAATTGTGAAGTTTCAAGAGTCATTATGTTAATTGCAGCACCTAAATCTACCAGAACTTGGGGAATCATTGTTTTACCAATCTGAACTGTCACTGTAGGATGGCCGGGATCACCATATTTCACCGGAGGGGATTTTCCGGACATTAATGCAGACAAGTCCCCCATCACATGTACTGTAAGGGGGTCTTTAGTTTTCCTACCAGGTTTCTTAACACAAATATCCCTTAATGTTCTGGCATAAATTGGTACATCTTTTAATGCTTGTAAAAGTGGAATTTTAACATACAAATTTTGCAATTCCCCTAGGAGATTAAAAGCAGGTGTTTCAGCTGTTCTGGTTAAAACCAAACGCTCGGGGAATGGTGGTTCTATTATTTCAACATTCTTGTTAGAAGGTGGTTGTGCTTTTTTATGTTTCTCAGTTTCCTCTTTATCAGAATCAGAAGAAGTTATGTCATCAATAATAGGCTCTACTATTTTTCCAGATCTTAAATGAATATCATTACATTGCATAGTAGGAAATATAGACTGATTCTGAATATCAATGACTTGCACAACTTTATTATTGGGGTTAGGATTTGGTTGCACAGGTAGCTGGGGTCTCATTTGGTTATTTGGCGGAGCATTTGATGGCAAGGGAAGTGGTTGTTGATATTGAGGCAATTGATTTGGATACGGAAGTTGTTGGCTTCTCCAATTTGAATTCCAAGGGTTAAAAGAAGATGGTTGCTGTGGAGGCCAAGGAGTCCACACTGAAGGATCAACAAAGGGAGGGTTTGATTGCTGCATGGGTGGGAAATTCATTTGATTGAAGGGTGGGTATTGCATTTGATTGAAGGGAGGGTAATTTTTTTGACCGAAAGTAGAATAATTTTTCCAACGATTAAATGGCATACTAGAGTTCATACCTTGTCCTTTTGGTTGCCATTGTCTTCTTTGAGTTAGCAGATAAACTGCTTCAGCTTCTTCTTCCGTTGGCTGTAATGCTGCCTTTATTCCTAGTAGAGATGGACATTGTTTTGTTTCATGATCTTTCTCACAAAGGGTACAAATTGGTATTTTATTCATTGGGCATTCCCTTAGTGGATGTTTGTCTCTGCACTTCGGGCAAAAGACAGCTAGAGTTGCTTCTGCTTCAGCCTGCTTCTTCTTAACCTGCAAAGTGTCAATTTGTGAAGCAAAAGAACTTAGAATCTCAGTTTTAAATTCTTCAAGTAAATTACCTATTTCAGCTCTTGTTGCTCCTCCACTGGCTGATTTCTGCACTCTTGAATAGGTGGAATCTCTTGCTCTGTTTCTTGCAGCTCCCCTTGAACATCTCTTAGAAAGTTCAACAATCTCATCATATGATTCCTTAGATATATCTCCCTTGCCAAGCATGTTTAACATATCTAAACAATCATCCCTTAAACCTCTAAGTAATATTGTTTTGCAAATTTCCTTACTTATATTCGGATGATCAGATCTCTGTATGTTGTACTGCAGCCTTTCTACATAGTCCTCCAAATTCTCGTCCGGCTTTTGTGCCATATTGAATAGTTCATCCTTCTTTTCTCTCGTCCGGCAGTAGTCTTGATATTTAAGCAGAAATTTCTGTTTCATCTGCTCCCAAGTTGTGATTACCTGACTTCCAAGGCTCATGAACCATCTTAAAGCATTCCCTTTTAAGGTGGCTGGAAACAATTTCAACTTTTGAGCATTAGTAACATAATCATAACTTCTGCATAATATATCAAATTCAAAAAGAAATTCATCCGGATCTTCAGAGGATAAACCATGAAAGTTAGGTAAAGCAGACAATGGAATGTTTTTCATAGGGGTTATCCCTGCAGGAAGATCACTGATAGGAAATCCCAAGGTAGAGAGGGAATTTTCATCCCTTCTTTCTCCTTCAGGATCTACACGTCCTCCACCAAAGAAATCATCATTGTTTCCTTCCATTGTTGGCTCTCCTACTGCACTTGCTCGATCGTCAAGATCTTCTACTGGCTCTTCAATGTTTTCCACTGGTCATCCAACGCTCTCTATTATTTCCTCAATGTGCTCTGCTGATTTACTGACACTTTCTTCTGACTCTCCAGCACTGACTGCTGGTTCTTCAATCACTGGTTCTTCTATATTTTCAGGACCCACAACTTCCTCTGTTTTGTAATCTGATTGAGGGGAGTGCTGAAGTTTTGATTTACGAGAACTTAATCTCTGTGATGACTCAGCCTTTGATACAATCTCATCAATGAAAGTCTTTCTTCCTCCCCTTCCTTTACCTTTGCCACCTGAGGGGTTAGTTTTCTTCTGGGTTCCGCGTCCTCTCATACAATATGCACATTTAGAAAGAAAAGATTAATGCTTTTGAAATCTATAATTGCCTTGCCCGGCAACGGCGCCAAAATGTTGGTCGCTTTAATTGTTTTCACAATTCAAGCTCCACATAAATTGTCAACCTGAGGAAGTCATTTTATTCCAAAGACAATCACGCACTGGATATGCTCAATTTCAAAAGCAAGAACAATGTTGTAGTAAAAAGCCACACAATTATTAATCACACAAATCTAATTATTCACACTCTGTTTAATCAAAGCTGAAGTCACTTAAGTTATAGCAGAAATAATTCCTATGTTGCAGTTAAAATCCAAGTAAAGGAAAATCAATCTGCAAGAAAAGAAATCAATCAACCATAGCAGGAACAGGACCCTATTCCTTAATTAGGAACTTCAGCACCTGCTGCCTGGCACTAATTACACTGTAGAAAAGATGACTCAAGAGACCAAGACCATATTCCCATGAACAGGAACCTTCAGCACTTGTTCTCTTGTTTCTAATCACACTGCAGGAAAAGAAAGGCAATTAGTGGGAGCAGGACCCTATTCCTTTGTACAGGAATCTTCAGCACCTGCTTCCCAGCATCATACATTCACACAATCAACAGAAATAGATTTCTCGACTTCTCAAGAATGAATTTATTAAACACATGCAGCGTTACGGAAACAGAGTACTTGACGAACTACAGATTTGTGCAACTAGTGTTTAACAACAGAATTAAAGTAAAGTGCAAACAGCGTAAAAAATTAAACAAATTACAGGAACAGAAGGGTGAATCTTGTGAGGAAGGCGGGCCCTTTCCCTCTCACAAGATTCCCCAGGGAAAGAATTAAGTTGGAGCGCTCAAAAGAAGATTATATTCATCTGTCAAAAGAAATGATACATTACAAATGGAGTCTAGCTCCAGTTCTCACACACAATGTTCTCCTGTAGCTTTCAAACTCGAACTCCCTACTAATGATGATGTCTCCTCTTTTTAAAGAGGAGACATCTTTTACAATTACATGAGAGCAAATCTACGTTTATCCCAAATCTGTTCGCTTTCTTAAAACAAGACTATTCTGTTCTTCCAAAAAAAGATATTGTTACAACAGAGACAACAAGAATGCTATCTTCAGAATGGTCCATGTAACCATGTCTTCATGCTGTTACTATTGTTCCACAAAAGGATCTTCCAGAATCGCAAATTACGAGTGACGGAATTTGCGTGCTTGCTGGCTGTTTCAGCAACTAAGTCAACTGTTTCAGCAACGGCCGATTGTTCCTAGTAAAGCATGTAACTTATATGCGATCTTTTAAACTTATGTTAGCAACAATCCACTTCGCTTAATGATAAAATATAAGAGTATTTTGGAATTATATGTAAACAGATTAAACATATAATAAAGAAGAGGATTTTATATACCTTGGGATAAAGTAGATGAAAATGCTAATGGAATCCTTTTTTAATCATGGTTATAAAAG